>JAVALU010001696.1:0-166510 GCA_030770095.1 Gila robusta
TTCAGTCTGGAAAAATCCTTCACTAAGACACAGTATATTTCACTCACCCGGTTGTGTGTGTATCACTGTTGTTTCTCTCAGGACGCTGTTTAATGTCACACAGAGACACTGAAGAGTTATTATAATAAACCCAAATCCAGCATAGAGGGGTTCAGTGAATGTGGTGTTGAATGTGTGTAAGTGTGTGAGTGTGTGTGTGTCAGAGACGCAGTAGAAGGACAGCGTGCCGGCCGACACGTCCACACACACTCCTGCTCTCTTAGAGGATGAAGAGACGACAGGAATATCAGTGCTGTTCTTATTGTGACGGACAGAGAATCTGTTATCAGAGCAGAACAGACTCCAGGATTTATCATTGTCTCCAAACACACAGTCATCACTCGCTCCTTTCCTGCTGATTCCTTTATATGACACTGATATATCAGCAATAGATCCGCTCCATTCAGCCTCCCAGTAACAGCGTCCAGTCAGACTCTCTCCACACAGAACCTGATGAACATCATTAAATCTCTCTGGATGATCAGGATACGACTGATCCTCTCTCACACACGTCACTGTCCTGTTCTCATCAGACAGAATGAGACGAGTGTGTGCTGTGTTTGGATCCAGTGTGAGATCACAGGCGTCTGAACACAAGAAGAGAGAAACATTTCACTAAATGACACAAATCAACAACAAATCACTGAATGATTGTGTGTGTAGACCTACATTTGTGTAATCCTGCTGTAATTCTGAACTCTCCGCAATGATCCACACTATAAAACACAAACATGATTCAGATTCATTTACTAAAGGAAAGACAAGACACACACACACACACACACACACACACACACACACAGTTCTGTGACTAGAGTTGTCATCTGTCCTGTAAAATATGAGATTTGTCCAGTATTTTACATTAGGCTCACACAGTTGAATAAACACATTAGGATTTTGCAGTATAGATAATACTAATAGCAAATATAATGAAATCAATTTAACAATCAGTAGTAGAGAAGCTGGTTTGCGCATGATTGTATTTTAGCGTGTTTGTTTCCACAGCGACAGAGTCTGGAGAACATGCGCTGTAAACCTGCTGTTCATTTGCTCAGACTGTCTGATGTAAAGCACATCTACACACACACACACACACACACACACACTGTCTGATGTAAAGCACATCTACGCTTCTAAACGTAAAGGCCTGTTGTTTTTACACATTATATGATAATCTATTAGTATAATATTTCACACTTTATCAGAGCTTGGCACACAGATAATTATTACACTTTTAGACATTAGTTCGATTCATTAATAGATTATAGCTATTTAATGTTATTGTGAATTTATAATTTATAGTATTATAGAGTTTTTAGCATCATTACTCCAGTCTTCAGTGTCACATGATCCTTCAGAAATCAGTATAATATGATGATTTGATGCTCAAGACACATTTATGATTATTATCAGTGTTGAAAACAGTTATTTACATTTTTATTTCAGGATTCTTTGATGAATACAGGGTCTGCGCCAGGACATACGGAACGAGGGGGCCTCGATGTGTCACTGGGGGGGCCTACCTACACCCACTTTTAATAAAAAATGGGTTGATTTGTTTAGATCCAGTGAAGTCGTCGTCATCATAGGCGTAATTTGCGGGTTTTTCTCAGGATCGATATTGTCCCCCACCACTTTTTGAAACATGCACGGATGCACCTAATACAAATAAATAAAACCAGTTAACTAGCAGAGCATTCATTTAGTTCGCTATTAAATAAGAGATCAGTTGCATGGATACAGTGTTCTCTTGTGGCGCGCGTGCAGTCTTCACTCGGACACGCGCTTCAATCTATCGCCGTTGCAGAGACTCTCTATTCGTTCCGGTGAAATCACAAAATAAAATACACACAAACGGGTCCCTGCTTGATATAGACTGTAACCACTGATGAACACATTCAGTTTTGATGAGAGAGAAAAAAAAGTATACAAATGCGGATTAGAACCCGTAACCTCTGACACGCTTGGCAAAAGAACTACCACTAGACCATTAAAGAACTCAGACAAAATATCGATGTATTTATTTACGGTTTGCAAAGTTGCAAAGCTAATTTAATCATGGTAAAACTAAATTAATTTACAAAATAGTTTAATATATATGTAGTTAAGGTAATTATAATATGTCAGGAATAAAAGGGCACAGTGGTAGCGTGCTTGTTTCCGAGTCTCAGCGGCTGAAATCGCGTTCCGAGGCAGGGTGGTGTGCTGACCAGAGGTACAGTGACCTAGGTGGCTGGGCCAGGCCCCCTGGGGCCCCCTCGTGGCGCCGACCCTGGATGAATATAAAGTTCAAAAGAACAGCATTTATCTGAAATAGAAAGCTTTTGTAACATTAAACATTAAAGCCTTTTTTGCATTTATTTTTGGCCATATGACAGAGATTTCTATTTGTCGTATTTATGTTTTGCATAAAACTGAAGAATATTCGGTACATCCTATAAAAAAATAAAGATAATAATCAAATAAAATATTAAATAAAATAAAAATGTGTTGAGGTCTTGAACTGATTATTTCAACATGACAACTTGACAGCTCAACAATAAACCACGAGAAAACATGAGATCAAGTATGTGAACTTGCAACAGAACACATATTATTATTTTACATGTAATTATTTTATTTATTTATACATAACTTCAGTATAAGTTGGTGTACCTTAAGTATTTATTTAAATTATGACTACATTATTATGTAATTATTTATCCTATTTTTAGTTAAATAATTTAGCACCTTTTAAAACAGTTTTTAAATGCCATAAATTGTGTATGACAGATAGGATCATCATTTATTATGCATATGATTAATATTTATAAACGACACATTAATAAATAACATTAATTATAATCTATGAATGAATCTGTCTAATAATGTTTACAAATATAATAGTTATCTGTCTACCAAGCTCTGACACTGTATATTATATTAAGAGATTATCAAAAACAAACACAAAATATAGCTGCGAGCAGCGATTGCGGGTCCAAGCCGGTGGCACCGCAACCCTGGTGCCTTTAGTTACCTAAAGGCACCGGGGTGGCGGTGCCGCCGGCTTTGGCCCTTCATCGCTGCTCGCAGCTATATTTATAAATATATATATATATATATATATAAAAACAAGTCGGTGGCACCGCCACCCTGGTGCCTTTAGAGTTATTGTGCACGGCGTGCAAAAACGTAACCCCGCTTTGACTGTCGAAAAGAAGTGTGCTGTAGAGCTTGCATCAGTTTGGGTGCATCAAGTGCACATCGAGGGCACATATCAACCACAAAGTATGCGTGAGCAACCTTCTGAAACCTAAAATAAAAAATGAGACACCCTACGGTCTCATGGATTTAACGTACACATGAAATAAGTACAAAAGACCGAAAATTCATATGAAGTGTGCCATTTGGGACTACGCCTATGATCGTGAACCACAATAGCCACATATATGAGATAATTTAAATATAGAATATTTTTTAATGTCATAGGATGTCATAGCTCAATATGTTTGCAGCACTTAAATGTGTAAATATAGAAGCCCAGTATTTATCTGGAGGTCTTTGTACAGGTTTATTAATGTAATTTTATTTTACGCTTATGTGTTCTATGATATGCAATGGAAGTAAATTTTAATGTTTAACATGGGTGTATTCACAACACATAGCATCTGCTCGCTATCTGCCGAGCGGCTCTGGTAGTTCCGCTTCAGCACTGATGATGTTGTAGGAATAGTGCCCTCTGGTTGGTCTGGATTATTCGGGATTTTTTATTTTATACAGAAAAAAAGTTATTTATAATTCAGATGATATATATATATATATATATATATATATATATATATATATATATATATATATATATATATACATATATATATAAAGACACAGCGAATATTATTTGCCTTACCTAATTAGAACAATGAAAAAAAATAAAAAATAACTAGGGAATCACTAAACCGAGAGAATTATTCTGATTTGATGATCTCAAAATATTACACAAGCAATCCTTTAAATTTAATGATATTCAGAACAGAACAACAATAATAATAAAAAAAAATTCCTTAATTTTATTTATATAAATAATAATAATAATTGATTTCCATATAAAATAATACTACCATTAAAATTACTACCATTTGATTGAACTTAAAAATAAACAGATTAGTGCTCCTAATCTGAATGCCCGGGCATTCAAATCAGCTGCACGGGCATTCATAACGGTGCAGAACAGAGCAAACGTTTTTTAGTTCATTCCTACTTCCATAGGAATTCCTTCGAGCGCTCTGCACGCGCCACCATTATCAATGTCCGTGTGGACGTCCGTATTTAAAAGCTCTCGCTGGTGTCACACGTCAGTTTACGGGTGGAAAAATATCCTCAGTCACATACCAAATATATGTATATATAAATATAATTGTGGACACAAGAGGGCAGTATGGCCCTATGTATGATTTTGTGTTTAAACTAAACTATCACTCGAAGAGCCCCTACCCCCCCAGACACACACACACACACACACAGAACGGCAGGGTGCATTCTCTCTGTCAGAGAGAGACAGAGGGAGAGAAAATGCTCAGAATCCACATTCAAACCAAAATATCTGACTTCATGTTGGTCGGAGCTAATGACTGTAAATTAGAAAGTTGTTCGGCTTGACGAGAACAATATACACACCAAGTTTTGTAACTGTAGGTAAAACTAACTAAGTTATAAGACACTTTATGTGTCCTTTTTTAGTCATAAATTCATTTCCTTGCCACGGCCAAACCGTTCGAGATATCAAAAATCCGTCCGCAATTTAGCATCCTCTATGTCTTGACTTCATGCTGACCGAGTTTGGTGGAAATTGAATGAATTGCCTTGGAGGAGAAGTTAAAATTCCAGAGCAAGCATTCTCCAAACAACCCATAATAGCCGACTTCCTGTTGGGCTGGCGTAAAACTTGACCGAGGGAAAGTTGTTCGGCCCGATGCAATCTATATGTGTACTGAGTTTCATATTAATTCATGCAAACGTGTTTGATATATGGACCAAGTTTTCGGACCCCGTTCAAGGGGGCGCTGTTGAGCCCCCCTGCCACGCCCGGGTACCAGCTTCAGCCCGGCCCTGGTGGCTGTGGGCTCTGACCTGTGTGCAAAGTTTCAAGAGTTTTCGAGCACGTTAAGGGCCCCAAAAGCTATAACTTTGACTCACAATAATCACATCCATGTGATCGGCCTCTTACAACGAACACACTGCTGAAGTTTCATCAAGATCAGTTAATGTATGCAGAAGTTATAACACACTTCCTGTTTCACGTTTCTCGCCATAATTTCGTTTCCTCGCCACGGCCAAACTGTTCGAGATATCAAAAATCCCCTGGCAATTTTTGATCCTCATTGTCTTGACTTCACGCTGATCGAGTTTCATGGCATTTGAATCAATTCTCTAGGAGGAGTACTTTAAATTCCATTGCATGCGTTTTCCAAACAACCCTTAATAGACGACTTCCTGTTGGGCTGGGGTAAAAAGTAAGAGTACGAAAGTTGTTCGTCCCGATGAGATCTATATATGTACCGAGTTTCATATTATTACATGCAAGCGTGTTTGATTTATGGACCAAGTTTTCGGACCTCGTTCAAGGGGGCGCTGTCCCTGCCACGCCGGGTACCATCTTCAGCCCGGCCCTGATGGCCGTGGGTTCTGACCCGTGTGCAAAGTTTCAAGAGTTTTCGAGCACGTTAAGCCCCAAAAGTGCCAGAATAGTCGTAAGAAAAATAATAATAAATATATATAAATATAGCTGCGAGCAGCGATGACGGGCCCAAGCCGGTGGCACCGCAACCGTGGCGGTGCCGCCGGCTTTGGCCCTTTCATCGCTGCTTGCAGCTATATTTATATATATATATATATATTAGTGGTGGGCTGTTATCGGCGTTAACGTGCTGCGTTAACGTGAGACTCTTATCGGGCGATAAAAAAAATATCGCCGTTAATCTATTCTCAAAGTTGGGTTGGGAGCTGGGTCTATATGCAAGCTATGATGACTTTCACCTTGATATTTTAGCGCGGATGTATACCTAGCCGAACTGCACTGTAGGAGGAGAGAACGAGTCTTCGAACCTGTGTGTATATGGATGCTGCTATGAAGCCGCCGGGTTTGCTTCAGGGAAAATTTATTTTTAAGAAGCTTCCCAATGGAAACCTCGACAAGACGCACCTTGTGCAATGTGGAATTAGTTTACTGTAGCCAGTAGCGGAGTGGCAATCGGGAGAGTCTGGACTTTTCCCGGTGGGCCGGTAGTGTTTCGAGGCCGCGAGGGCCGGTCTGATAATAGTTATACATTGCAAGTTCTTAGCAACACTATCCGACGGCCCGCTGCTCAAACTGTGCAGCCTCTCTGCTCAACCCGTAAATACATGCATCGATCCGCTGATCTTGTTTGAGTTCTTAAATGGTCTAGTGGTAGATCTTTTGCCAAGCACGTCAGAGGTTACGGGTTCTAATCCGCACTCGCATAGTTTTTTTTCTCTCTCTCATCAAGACCGAATATGTTCATCATTGGTTACAGCCTATATCAAGCAGGGACACGTTTGTGTGCATTTTATTTTGTGATTTCACCGGATTCCGGAATGAATAGAGAGTCTCCGCAACGGCGTTAGATTGAAGAGCGCGTCTGAGTGAAGACTGTGCGCGCGCCACAGAGAACACTGTATCCATGACACTGATAGCAGCGGACACGAGCGCTCAGCTTGAGTTAAAAAACAACAGATTTAAGCGCTAGATCTCTTATTTAATAGTAAACTAAATCAATGATCTGCTAGTTAACTGGAGATGTTTTATTTATTTGTATTAGGTGCATCCGTGCAATGTTTCAAAACTTGGTGGGGGACAATATCGATCCTGAGAAAAAGTGGTGGGGACATGTCCCACCCGCAAATTACGCCTATGATGATGACGACTTCACTAGATCTAAACAAATCAACCCATTCAAGAATTCATGTTTAACTGAATAAACAGTTAGTAAACACAAGTACATCTTATTGAACATGATTTATTTTCATCACCAATTATCATAGTAGAACAGCTTTCTCAAGCAGTTTGTGATGCATTTTGGAAACAGGAGATGAGCCCCTGGTCTAATGCGCCACCTGGCTTGAGAAACCCGTTCTCAAAGACTTACTTTTAGTCATTATTTGGGTAGCGCACATATTCTGAATGCATTCGGCAGAATTCAAATGAGCCATTTTAATCCATAAGTAACTAATGCGCTAGTTTTCTTACAAAATAATTATGTAACATACTTAGGTACTTTAGTTATTATTAACTCAATAACGTAACACATGCAGACTACGTTTCTCAACACTGAGAATGAATAAATAAACACCTGTTTCTCCAGACTCGTGCTTATCAGTAATCCACAAATCACAGAACTTTCATAATCACTAAGCCATAGCGATTTTAATTTTATTTCGATTTATTGTTCATCAATACTTAAGCATTTTATAATTTGCATGGCTGAATGATGTTTTGCTCTTATCTGAGTGACCATGAATGACGGAGTATTTTAAGATAATCCATGCATGCGATCACTCCCGTATGATCATCGAATCCAGATTAAGTTAACTAAAAACAATATTTCAACTTTCCACATCCACCCCAGCCCGTTTACCTTCAGGAGTCAGAAGTACTGTGACTACTACTGTCCTCGCTTATGAACTCAGTCAGACGGCGGGCTGCGGGATTGGAAGAGGATCGAGCGGGATTCTTTATTGCTGCCGATTTTCAGTCTCTTTTTAATGATAGGCCTTACGCATCTGTCAATCATCCCCGCTTGCTATTTGGGGAATGAACCCAGCGCTATGATTGGTCGAACTCTGCTTCTTTTGCTGTTGCTTGATTTGAGGACTGCGCGTGCACAGAAGCGTCACCAGGTTTTTGCGTAGTTTAGAGTGACAAATCGTACCACCGTACTTTGAGGTCAAAATGCGTACCCGCTACGCAAAATGCGTACAGGTTGGCAGGTCTGCTAATATATATATATATATATATATATATATATATATATATATATATATATATATATATATATATATCTCATCATAAACTCACGTTTTAATATCGACGGAAAAAATCATCCTATTCACATGCGCAAAAATTTGCTTGGAAACATCACAGTGGAGCCGTGCTTACGCTGAATGGTACAAATTGTACTACTGAATATTTAAACAGAGCAGTGTAATTATTATATGTTAGGTTGACTATAATGAACAGGCTGCGATGTCAAGATTGCAATGCTGGGATGCACAATCTGAGTGTGTGTGTGTGTGGCACGATCAAACAATGGAGACATAAAAACATACTCCGTCATTTTGTTCATACAGGACATCATTCAAACTGCAAAGTGTTTACTTATATTTGTGTACACTCGCAATAAAACACAATATTGTGCTTTTGTCAAACTATAAACTCTTGTCAAACTGTAACGTACAACTGTCACCCAACCAAAATCTCTCTCACACACACACACACACACACACACAAAATATTTATCCAACCTCATTTAAAAACAGTCTGTGGGTGCCATCTATTGGACATTCATTATATTGCATTGGTTTTTTGTTTCTTGTCCTCAAACAGAGCACTAATCTGTTTATTTTGAAGTTACACATTCTACATTGATTAAAATAGAAAATCAAATGTGTTTTTAGTGGTAGTATTATTTTATACAGAAATAAATTATTTATAATTCAGATGAGAATAAAGTTAGTGTTAATTAAATTTTAAAGGAAAACAAATATATTGATATTTGCGCAGCACACAAAAAAGAAACTCAGTTAACAATACACTGCCTATAAAAATATGGAATTTTTATATTTTTAACATATGATACAGTTAGGCAACATCACATGACCAGTGCTCTTTCCTGAATACCATCACGATTGAAACTGTGACATTGATTTGATACAACAGTTCAATAAACAATTACAATTAAGTCACTTACATATTAGATGCAATATTAATATTAATATTAATAAGAACAGAGCGAATGTTTTTTAGTTCATTCATTCCTACTTCCATAGGAATTCATTCGGGCGCTCTGCGAGCGCTACCATGATCAATGTCCGTGCGGACGTCCGTATTATACTTTCACTTTTATATTAGCGATCGCTGGTGTCACACGTTGATTAATCGGGGGGAATATATTTATATATAAATACAATAGGTCTACCTGAGTTTTATGTACTATTTTGATATTATTTTGGACACAAGAGGGCAGTATAGCCCTATGTATGATTTTTTGTTTTGTTTAACTAAATAGCACTAAATGGACTGTTTTGAACTTTTTCGTACTTCTTGAGTTGAAAAAACTGAATAAAATGGGTTTAGTTCTAATA
The DNA here is from genome assembly GCA_030770095.1 of Gila robusta. Lineage (NCBI taxonomy): Eukaryota > Metazoa > Chordata > Actinopteri > Cypriniformes > Leuciscidae > Gila > Gila robusta. The sequence goes on from JAVALU010001696.1 coordinate 9,397, forward strand.
TTTGTATAATTTTATCTAAAAATAAATGGTGTATAATTACATTTTTAGAAGATATGAGACATTTCCTGATTCTTTTTTTGACATGCCTTTAAACCCTCGCCATAGCAAAACCGTTTAATATATTCAATATCCCTTCACAATTTAGCATCTTTAATGTATTTTCATCATGTTGAAAAAGTTTGGTGTGAATAAAATAAACCACCTAGAAAGAATAGTTAAAAGTCTGAAATATCCACATTCAAACCAAAATATCTGACTTTCTGTTGGTCGGAGCTAATGACTGTAAATTAGAAAGTTGTCCGGCTCGATTAGAACAATGTACGTACTGAGTTTTGTAACTGTAGGTAAAACCAACCTCCCCACTTTTGTCAAAAGCATTTTGACACACTTCCTGCTGCCAGTTGGTGGCGCTATAACTTTGACTCACAATAGTTACATCCATCTGATCGGCCTCTTACAATGAACACACTGCTGAAGTTTCATAAAGATCAGTTAATCTATGCAGAAGTTATAACACTTCGTGTTTCTTTTTTCTCGTCATAAATTCGTTTCCTCGCCACAGCCAAAAATCCGCTTGATATATGGGCCAAGTTTTCAAACCCCGTTCAAGGGGGCGCTGTTGAGCCCCGCTGCGACGCCCGGGTACCAGCTTCATCCCGTCCCTGATGGCCGCGGGTTCTGACCTGTGTGCAAAGTTTCAAGAGTTTTCGAGCACGTTAAGGGTCCCAAAAGTGCCCAAAAGGTAGTAAAATAATAATAAATATAGCTGCGAGCAGCGATTACGGGCCCAAGCCGGTGGCACCGCAACCCCGGTTCCTTTAGTTACCTAAAGCCACCGGGGTGGCGGTGCCGCCGGCTTTGGCCCTTCATCGCAGCTCGCAGCTATATTTATATATATATATATATATATATATATATATATAGCCACCCTGGTGCCTTTAGAGTTATTGTGCGCGACGTGCAAAAACGTAACCCTGCTTTGACTGTCGAAAAGAAGTGTGCTGTAGAGCTTGCATCAGTGTGGGCTCTGCAAAAGTGTGCATCGAGGGCACATATCAACCACAAAGTATGCGTGAGCAACCTTCTGAAACCTAAAATGAAAAATGAGACGCCCTACGGCCTCATGGATTTAACGGACACATGCAATAAGTACACAAGACCGAGTATTCATATGAAGTGTGCCATTTGGGACAGGGCCTATGATCGTGAACCACAATAGCCACATATATGAGATAATTTAAATATAGAATACTTTTTAATGTCATAGGATGTCATAGCTCAATATGTTTTGCAGCACTTAAATGTGTAAATATAGAAGCCCAGTATTTATCTGGAGGTCTTTGTACAGGTTTATTAATGTAATTATATTTTACGCTTATGTGTTCTATGGTATGCAATGGAAGTAAATTTTAATGTTTAACATGGGTGTATTCACAACACATAGCATACGATATAATATCTTTAGATTATTCATCATTATGTTGTCTCTGCCTTTTCTGTTTTAATGATATTCAGAACAGAAAAACTAAATGTTCCTTAATTTTAATTAACACTAACTTTATTCTCATCTGAATTATAAATAATTGATTTCCGTATAAAATGATTTCCGCGCCTCTCTCTCTCTCTCTCTCTCTCACACACACACAGTTCGATCGCGCCCGCGCCCCTCTCTCTCTCTCTCTCTCTCTCTCTCTCTCTCTCTCTCACTCACTCACACACACACACACAGTGCGATCAGCGCGATCACACACGCACACACACACAGTTCGATTGTGTGCGCGCGTGTGTGAGAGAGAGAGGCGCAGGCGCGATCGAACTGTGTGTGTGTGTGTGAACAGTGGAAACATACTCAGTCATTTTTTTTCATACAGGACATCATTCAGACTGCAAACTGTTTACTTATATTTGTGTACACTCGCAATAAAACACTCCTCAGTCACATACGTAATATATTTATATATAAATATAATTTTGGACACAAGAGGGCAGTATAGCCCTATTTATGATTTTGTGTTTAAACTATCACCCGAAGAGACCCCCCCCCCCCTTCCCACTCAGACACACACACGCACACACACAGAATGGCAGGGGACACTCTCTCTGTCAGAGAGAGGGAGAGAAAATTCTCAGAATCCACATTTAAACCACAATATCTGACTTTCTGTTGGTCGGAGCTAATGACTGTAAATTAGAAAGCTGTTCGGCTTGACGAGAAACATATACACGCCAAGTTTTGTAACTGTAGGTAAAACTAACTAAGTTATAACACACTTTATGTGTCCTTTTTTAGTCATAAATTCATTTTCTTGCCACAGCCAAACCGTTCGAGATATCAAAAATCCGCTGGCAATTTATCATCCTCAATGTCTTGACTTCATGCTGACCGAGTTTATTGGCAATCCAATTTATTGAAAAAGTATATCGAATTCCAGGGGCATGCGTTTCCAAACAAACCATAATAGCCGACTTCCTGTTGGGCTGGCGTAAAACTTAGAGCACGAAAGTTGTTCAACCCGATGAGATCTATACAGTGGTTACTCAACCAGAATAATACTTTTACCGCCGCCGCTCCCGAGGCGGTAAAATTCGGATCTGTATTTGCTGCCTTTTACCGCTAAGAGGCGCTACAATCACAGACTTTGAAAGGTGTCCGTTTATTCTCTCTATTGCGTAATCTAACGCCGCGGCTCACTCAGAGCGATTGAAAGCTGGTAACAGATGAATTCAAGTGAAACATAAACGAATTCATAATCACAATACTGAAATTAAATTGAATAGCCTAAATAGTGAAAATATTACAACAGAAATATATTAGGCTATCAGTGAGGCTCTGGAAGAGCATAAGACGAAATTTACGAGCGTTCAGACGGTAGCTCAGTGGTTAACGCAACAACATGAGTGTCACTGCGCTTCAAGCGATCCGAGATCGAATCTCAATGTAGCCAACATTCTGTTGGCCGACTTCATTTATGTTTTACCGTTCTTGATGCTTAAATAGGTAGGCTAACTGTTTATTAGCGAGTTCATTAACTGTTTATTTATTTAATGTCAAGCGTTTGTTTAATTATCAATGCCACATTAACGTAAATTTGCTACATTCCATGTAGAGCCGCTGCACGACAAAACTGATGAGGGAAATGAAAATAAATAAAAAAAGAAAGCTGATCGCGTCAGAAAATGAAAATAATGATGCTTGTCTTTAATCTGCTTAATTATTGTTTTGTGAATCATTCACGAAATTGAGTTGACTGACAGTGATACCTGGCCATAGCAACGGGAGAATTTTTTCAAAACAGATCCATATTGAACAAATCAGAAAAGACTGATTTTGTTGACTTGACAGACTAACTAAATAGTATTACTTTCAATATAAAAACAAATGAAAATGTAAAAGAACACTAAAATTAATTAAGTTTGAAACCCATCGCAAATTTTTAAGGTTTAAATAAAGTGTCGGGAGAGTTTATTTGTTTAAAACAGGGTTGCATTGAGTTTAGAGTTTATTTCCTTTGCGATGCAAAATAAGAAACACAGAATCTTATTCTTGCAACATTTTAAATTTGTATTGCCAAAGAAATTTTCAATAAGTTTTTTATTCAAATAAACCTCGAACCACAGTGCTCGAACATTTCGACAAATAAATTATTGATAAATAAATTATAAATACTGCTTTTGAAATTACGATTGGTATTATTATACGGATGTAAAGTCATTCTGTTGGATACTATTTGTTCCAGTGTAAAATGGAAATGCTTGGCAATTTTATTTTATAAATATAAGCAAAAACTATATGGTGTAACAGAGTTTTAGAACTAGACAAATCTCTCTGCATTAATAATAGGATATAAAATGCATTAATAGGCTAATATAAAATTTACTAAAGCCCCAAATTTGTTCGGGATTTGAACCCATGTCATCTAAATGATCGAACCGTAAGTTCTACCACTCGGCCATGAATTTATCTCTTTGTGAAATGACCAAACGTTTGTTTCTCCAGTGTGTTCGTTCACATGAGCGAGAAAACGTTTTAATCGTTAGCATATTGTAGACCTTTTACAGTTTTAAAAGATGATATATTATCTGTATGACCAAAAATTACGGAGTAGGCTAGCCTTTTAAATTCTTTTAGCTGTTATGAGAAAAAATAAATTCAAGTGAAAGCGCCGCCGCGTTTGTCGAACTCTAGTTCAACATGCCAGAATAAAACCCAATTTTAGAACAATAGCGCCACTCGGTGTGCCAAAACACTTAATTATTAACATCAATATTTCGTTCAAAAACATCTCAAAACGCTTTGTGACATTTTGAAAAGCCGTGAATGTATTAAGGCCACTGGAACCAGGATCGTAGGCTAACAGAAACGCGCTGCATGTTATCTCTCAATACAGGAGCAGAAGCGCCGGTTCATATTGTAGGCTATTGTTTGTTGTTTAAACGTGCGTGTTGCATATTTTTAAAAATATATAATATACTTGATATGATGTATTGGTGAATTAGGCTATAGCATTGATTACTGTGGAGGGGGAAATCCCCCACCAGCAAATCGCACCTTGTTACACAACCATGTTTTAAAAACTCTTTCTGTAGCCTACATGGAACCCCATGAAGTTTTTTTTATATTTTTTTAACAGAACTGCTTTTGAAATTACGATTGGAATTATTATACAGATTGATATAAATTCAGTCAATCTGTTGGATAATATTCGTTCCTTCGTGTAAAATGGAAATGCATGGAAATTGTATTTTATAAATAGCCCGTGTTTATTCGGGATTTGAACCCGTGTCATCTAAATTATAGAAACCACTTAAGTTCTACCACTCGACCACGACTTTTCTCACTGAGAATTGCCCAGAACTTCAGTTCTTCATCAGTCAGTGTGCGCGCACACGAGAGAAGCGCTCTTTCAATCTTCTCATTCCTCAATAGTTTAGCGTTGTTGCACCTAATTTATTTCCACTGACTGCGAGAGAGGCCTATTTTAACTTTTGATTCATAAAATGTTCTGCTCTAAAAGTTTGTTATATTCTGTTTAAATGTAGGCTTACTTTTACTTAATTAAGTTTTGCTTTCGTTAAATTTAACCGAATCTGTTGTAGGCTAAATTATTTTTATTATTTTTTGTTCTAAAAGTTTGTTCTATTCTGTTTCGTTTGTTTATTTTTATTTTATTTTTTACATATTCAATCAGTCTCATTCTTGTTTTTTTTACAAGACCTTGTGCTGTGTTTTTTAATAAACAGATACAAACAGAGATATATAGCCTAATAGTTCGTACAAATAAACGTCTATATGTATACTACTATAAATTGTATGATCGTTTGTTTAAATAACATTAACAAAATTTTCTGTCTTTAATTAATAATACAATTATTACTTTAACATGCAGTTTCAGCTTCACCAAATCTTTGTTTGTTTCATTATTATAGCCTACAGAAAATGCAAATAGCTCTTGTTTTAATTTTTCATGTTTGTTGCTTATTTGAAAATTGCCATAGTTGTAGAATTTCATCCTTACTGTTAATTGACATTAGCCCCGCACTTACGTTTCAAAATGCGGCAATTGCGGCTGTTTTGCTAAATGTCCCTTTGCGCCACCTGGCGGCCATTTCGCGAACGACTTTGAAATGCGACTAGTTTATTTTTGCCGCGGTGGATTTGCCGCGGCACGAGTCGTGGCGGTAATAGGCATTCTGGTTGGCTACCTACTGTATGTGTACCGAGTTTCATATTATTACATGCAAGTGTGTTTGATTTATGGACAAGTGTTCAAATCCCATTCCAGGGGGCGCTGTCGAGCCCCTCTGCCACGCCCGGGTACCAGCTTCAACCCGGCCCTAATGGCTGCGGGTTCTGACCCGTGTGCAAAGTTTCAAGAGTTTTTGAGCATGTTAAGGGCCCCAAAAGCCCCTGAAACCTTGAAAAACAAGAATTAAAAGTATTCTCACTCAGCAGACAAATCTCCTCCCCCCCCTTCCCTCTCCCTCTCACAGAGATAGAGAAAATTCTTCAAAACATCCACATTCAAACCAAAATATCTGACTTCCTGTTGGTTGGAGCTAATGACTGTAAATTAGAAAGTTGTCCGGCTCGATGCGAAAAATATACAGACTGAGTTTTAAGTGACTGAGTTTTACGGACTGAGAAAAATGAGACACCCTACAGTCTCATGGATTTAACGGACACATGAAATAACTACACAAGACCGAAAATTCATATGAAGTGTGCCTTCCTGTTGGTCGGAGCTAATGACTGTAAATTAGAAAGTTGTCCGGCTTGATGAGAAAAATATACGTACCGAGTTTTGTTACTGTAGGTAAAACTAACCCCCCCACTTTTGTCAAAAGCATTTAGAAAGTAACACACTTCCTGCTGCCAGTTGGTGGCGCTATAACTTTGACTCACAATAGTTACATCAATCTGATCGGCCTCTTAACACGAACTCACTGCTGAAGTTTCATCAAGATCAGTTAATGTATGCAGAAGTTATAACACTTTGTGTTTCTCTTTTCTCGCCATAAATTCGTTTCCTCGCCACGGCCAAACCGTTCGAGATATCAAAAATCCGTCTGCAATTTAGCATCTTCAATGTCTTGACTTCATGCACACCGAGTTTGGTGGTGATTGAATGAATTTCCTAGAAGGAGTACATCAAATTACAAAGCATGCTTCAGACATGAAAATCACTCACCTTTCGGCGAAATTCGCCGTTTTGAAACCAAAATAGGTAACCTACGTGAATCGTGTAGATTCGATGAGAAAATGTTTAGAGGGGAGGGGAGGGGGTTGAGGGGGAAGGTATACTATATACTATATGAAGCCATACTATAGTATAATTTGAAATAGAAATAAATATTTAAGGAATTAATTTCAAGTTCACGTAAACTTTTCCCTCCGCTGCGGCTGTCAGTCATTCTCCATTCACCATGTCGTGTTCGGTTACGACAGTCAACGATGAAATTCTCTCCAAGATGATTCAATGTTACTATTATTATACTTTATCTGTAGATAAAGCTCTATGGTTTCGCATTAAATGACTATCTTGCTGGACTGTATTGCTGTACCTTAATCATGTTCGTTTCTATCGTGTGTCTGTTAGATCACAACACTGGAGAGCACTATAATTGTTCTTCACGCGCACAGTAACTGAAATTTAAAACTGTTAAAAGAAAAGGCTCAATAAACGATTGCATAGATAGATACTGTATAATACACTATGCATCGATATGCCTTTCCTTTGTGCTTTGAACTTTTCAATGCGGACTCGAAGATCTGCGCGCTGTGACTCCGTGTTGCGTCAAGGGATGCGCATAAGCGCTTTGTGCCGCACTGTATTGGAGTCTTTAATAATCATATCATAATACTTTTGCGCAATGAAAGATTATTAATAGCCTTTTTTGTTCTGTTCTGTCCTATCTATCATATGTTGCTGCCTCATTAAACAGCTGTGCTATACATTTAAAAAATGTCTTAATTTTATAGTAGACTATATATATAATAATTGATCTTTCTGATTTTTATCTTGTTTTTCATTAATGTATTTTACAACAATACAAAGAGCAATGTGTAACGTTTACCAGATTTAGTGCTACACTTATTGTCTCTTTGTTCCCCACTAAATAATGTTTTTTTTCACTAAATGTTCAGATTTTATACAATTATTGTTTTTCTAGACTAAATTTTACTGAGTTATCCACTAATCTAGTTTATAATATAATTTTTGTCATAGGTTATGATCATATTTTTGTTTATTTGTTGTTTTTCTTTATAATGAAGTTGTCTGTATTAAGTAGATTGTGTTTAACACACAAAAGAGTGATTATCAGTTCAACACACAGAGTTATAGAAATTCTACTTGATTTAAAAAAAAAACTGAGCTGGTATTGGATCGGTATCGGTCGATACTCCGAATTTTTGGTATCGGATTGGATCGGTTCAGAAAAAATGGTATCGGGACATCCCTAATATTTTCTGGTAGGCTATATCTAAGTTACCCAGGAGCTCTGTTGACATAGGCTTAGCTTGATGAATTGAGTCGTTGAACACAGCAGGAGAGAACGCAACGTTAGCCAGCTAACTAAAGCTCCGGTGGAAAATTATTAGCTAATGCTACGGAGGCCATAATATTTTTGACTCATGGCTGAAGTTAAGTTTCTCCAGCTCTCCCCAGGTTGGCAAAAAATGCATCTCAAAATGCATCAGATTGATGCTTTAAAATATGGAATATTTAAAATTTTCTTCCAGAGGAGCATGCCCCCGGACCCCCCTAGAGGGGTAATATCCTTCTCACCTTTTTCACCCCTGACCCGTTTTCATGCCTGATGCTTTTACCAAGCAACCCATAATAGCTGACTTCCTGTTGGGCTGGCGTGAAACTTAGAGCACAAAAGTTGTTTGGCCTGATGAGATTTATAAGTGTACCGAGTTTCATATTAATTCATTCAAGCGTGTTTGATATATGGATCAAGTTTTCAGACCCCGTTCAAGGGGGCGCTGTTGAGCCCCCCTGCCACGCCCGTGGCCGTGGGTTCTGACCCGGGTGCAAAGTTTCAAGAGTTTTCCAGCATGTTAAGGCCCCCAAAAATACCAGAGAAGTCGCACACAGCAAAGAAAGGGTTAAAATAAACCTGACAAGCCCCTCTCCTCTCTCACACACACACACAGACACTGAGAGACTAGCAAAATTCTGAGATTTTCTCCACATTCAAACCAAAATATCTGACTTCCTGGTAGTCAGAGCTAATGACTGTAAATTAGAAAGTTGTCCGGCTCGAGGAGAACTATATAAATACCGATTTTTGTAACTGTAGATGAAACTAACCACCCACTTTTTTGTCAAAAGGTGGCGCTACTGAGCCCCTCACCACGCCCGCTTCTGTAACCTTGCACATGTCTACTGGCTAATAAATGTGATGTGTCTGTCAAGTTTCATGCAATTTCAAGTATGTTAAGAGTCTCAAAAGCATCAAAAAAGAATATTAAAGTTTAATGCGTTACCACGGCAACAGTATCTAAGATATCAATAATCCTTTCACAGGTCTACATCTGCCGTGTGTTTACATTATACACATAAAGTTTGAAGCAAATCGGGTAAAAATAAGAGGGTGATTTCAAAGCCTTTTGAAAGTGACACACTTCCTGCTGCCAGTTGGTGGCGCTATAACTTTGACTCACAATAGTCACATCCATGTGATCGGCCTCTTACAACGAACACACTGCTGAAGTTTCATCAAGATCAGTTAATGTATGCTGAATTTATAACACACTTCCTGTTTCACGTTTCTCGCCATAATTTCGTTTCTTCGCCACGGCCAAACCGTTCGAGATATCAAAAATCCCCCCACAATTTTTCATCCTCAATGTCTTGACTTCACGCTGACCGAGTTTCGTGGCATTTGGATCAATTCTCTAGGAGGAGTACTTTAAATTCCATTGCATGCGTTTTCCAAACAACCCTAAATAGCCGACTTCCTGTTGGGCTGGCGTAAAACTTAGAGCACGAAAGTTGTTCGGCCCGATGATATCTATATGTGTACCGAGTTTCATATTATTACATGAAAGCTTGTTTGATTTATGGACCAAGTTTTCGGACCCCGTTCCAGGGGGCGCTGTCGAGCCCCCCTGCCGGGTACCAGCTTCAGCCCGGACCTTTTCAAGGCTTGGGCCCTAATAATCCTTAGGAAAACAATAGGGCCTTCGCCTTTTCAAGGCTTGGGCCCTAAATATAGCTGCGAGCAGCGATTACGGGCCCAAGCCGGTGGCACTGCAACCCCTTTCCTTTACCTAAAGGCACCAGAGTGGCGGTGGCACCGGCTCGGGCCCTTCATCGCTGCTCGCAGCTATATATATATACATATATATATATATATATACACAAATGGTTTATCTAGCCCCCCTCCTCCCTCTCACACACACTCACACACACACACACACAGAGAGACACAGAGACACAGACACAGAGACATAGACACACAGAGAGAGAGAAAATTACCACGTTCAAACCAAAATATCTGACTTCCTGTTGGTCGGAGCTAATGACTGTAAACTAGAAAGTTGTCCGGCTTGATGAGAACAATATCAAAGCTTAGCTTTAAGAGGGGAAGAAAGGTCAAAATAAGCAGACAGAGTAAAAGAAAGAGTGATGGAGATGAGGAGAGAGCGAGTATTGACCAATAATCCACTGCACACTGACATGGCTTTAAAGATATTTCTTATCCTTTTTTGGCCTTCAAGCGTCTTGAAATGCACATATGTAGATCAGAGAAATCTAAATATTTCTCTGGGATGCATGACCCAACCCAACCTAGCGTGTGTGTGTGTGTGTACACACTATAGGCCAAATAAATAAAGCACTGTTACCCTTTAAAACAAGCTTAGTTTGCTGACAATTTAGAAGTTAGTGATCCTACAAATGTTCATTTAAATTGAGTGACTTTTTTTGTTATAGATTAATAGGTCTGTCTTGTGAACTTGTGATTTTTGGTGAACTTTTTCTGAGGAAGTTTTGGTTATCCATGCCAAAATAATGTACAAGCGTATTTCAGATAATGAAACGGTTAAATGCACTCCGCACAGTGTGTGTTTGGACTGAAAAAGGTACATGATCTTGGTAAGCAATTGGACAACATTGTAGTAAATATTTTCGGTGCAACAAAAAGTGTGTTTGTTAAGATACCAGCAGACAAGCTAATCCAGCACAAATTAGAGCTAAAAAAGTCCTCAAAATGAAGTATTTTCACCTCATAATTAAATACAAAATGAAGGTGTAAACTGCTTAAAGGTCCACCTTTTTAAGAAAGAACCCCCCAGAAGGTGGCGCTTATGAACAGCAGAAATACAGCCGTTTCCCCAGGAGCCAAAGCAGCACTGAGCTTATACACACTTTACACGAGGGAAGATGAGAAGAAAATGCCATCAAAACATCAAGAGGCAGTCAGTTTCCTTCAGAGACACATCCATAGAATTCATTTATACTTTAATTCATATCATTTCCCTCAGCACTCGGTCGTAAAGGTTGTAAATCCTCTCTCACTTTCCGCCATTGTTTCAGATAGAAGGAAACCTACGCTGCTAGCCTGAGTCTGCATGAGACTGTTGCTTTCTTAGCTTAAAACTGGACAGTATTTACCAGTGTAAAAATCCTGGAAATCAAATACGGTTTTAATGATAATCAAAATATTAAACTGTAATAGTAACCGCTGGAGATTGCGTGGTGGCTTATCATCAAACTGGAAACCGTTTAATCTCAAACCCTCAAACTAGAGTGAGTTTGGCGACTCCTGGTAAATCTTTAGAATAATTCTAATAATAAAGAGAGTTCTTAAGAAATAGGCATAAATAAAACAATCAATAATTGTATCTCCTGAAGACATACAAGAGGACAAATAAATGCAATTAAATCAAATCTTCAGTAACAATCTCCACTACACCCCCGTCGCCATAACAACGCCACACACACCGATTCATACAAAATACAATCATGCACTGTATGCACTTCTGCGTAACACCAACGACGAGACAGTTGATCTTCACCCACAGCGCACACACACACCACTGTGCATTATAACAGCTGTATAGGCATAGCCGTAATTTGCGGGTGGGACAGGTCCCCACTACTTTCTGAAACATCTTATTTGTGTTGGTTTTTTAAGTAAGAGTCATTCTAGCGCTGAAATGTGTTGTTTCTGAAATCCCGCTGAGTGCTGGTTGCGCTGCTATCAGTGGTGCGGATACAGTGTTCTCTATCTCTTGTGGCTCGCGCACAGTCTTCACTCACGCTTCAATCTATCGCCGTTGCAGAGACTCTCTATTCGTTCCGGTGAAATCACAAAATACACACACACAAACGTGTCCCTGCTTGATATACAACCACTGATGAACACATTCGGTTTTGATGAAAAAAAAAAAACCCGATACGAGTGTGGATTAGAACCGAGAACCTCTGACACGCTTGGCAAAAGTTCTGCCACTGGACCATAACAGCACACATGTAAATGTGCGGATCTATACAATAACAATATGGCCTATTTTAGTAGATCTCATTAAATGACAAATGTACCCAAAATCAACCAATGTACTATTGAAATTGATTTCTTGACATCGTAATGCTGTGTTTTTACCGAAAATTGTTATTATACACATGTATTGTATCTGATTTAGCATTGTATAGCAATGAATAATTGAATTAAACCTGTTCAGACACACATTCATTTAATTTAATTATGAAAAAAATATATTTTTGATTTTGACAGGGCCAGCATGTCCTAATTCTGGCTTTAGGAGATAGGCTTCTACTATGGTGCTCACTCTCTTTCATTTCCACACCTTTCATTTTTCTTTCTTAATTTAATTTAATTTAATTTAACTTCACACCTTTGAAGTTTCTTCTTTTGATTGTGAAGCGCTTGCCTTTCTGTTTTTTTATTTGGCTTTTGATTCTCAGTTGTAGAACTCTGATTGAGATGAATGTCGCTCTGAATTCCTGTATTCTCCGTCCTTTAGAGAAGATTACTATAGTTTACAGTTTGGGGTTTATATCTATGCATTCAGGTGATATCCGACTGGCAATCTATGGTTTTCACAGCTTTTTTGACAGTAGAGGTTAAAGATTTATTTAAAGTGAAGATAGTGGCAGCGGCCAGCATTTTCTTTCCTTCGGGGAAACTGATCCTCTCTGTACATCTGACCTTCTGTATTTCCTTGTCTTTGATCCACATGGGACACTGTTTTGATGCAGCTGAATGATCAAATGTGCAATGACAACATTTTGATGGTTTTTCACAACTCTCCTTGTCATGGCCTTCCTCACCACAGTTACAACAGATGTGTTTGTTGTTGCAGCTATTAGACCCGAGTCCGTACTTTTGACAATTGAAACACTGCAGAAGGTTGGGTACAAATAGGTCCACAGAAACACTTAGATACCCAATTCACATTCTTTCTGGAAGTATCGGCTTATTGAAAGTGATGATGTATGTATTAGTTATAATCATTCGTTCTTCTCTTTTGATTATTATTCTTTTTCCCTTCATCTTCCCCTTCACTTCCCTCATCTAAAATATAAAACACAATTATAAACTGATATTTTTCTATTTTCAGGGGTCTGAAAAACATAAACAGATGATTCAATATTAGGGCTGTTGATTTAATGTAAAATATCACACAAGTACTGTTTTTCTGTCCAGAATAGCACGAGTGGAAATGCGATACTGATTTTATACAACAGTTCAACAAATCAGAAGTTAATGTTGTGTTATTTTAGACAATATTGTCTATTTTGCTTAATTTTGCCAGCTAAAATATAAAGACAAAGCAGAACTCTTCGAAGACTATGTTTTCAGTTTGCACCGCTTTCCACTGTTGAGTTAGTTGTCATCGTTTCTGATTAGTTCTCATTTAGTTCAAGTGTGTGTTGTTAATTATCCTCATTTGCTTGTATTCTTAAGTCCTCTGTGTCTATTCACTTGCTGATGGGTCTTGTCTGTGTTACACGTTTTGAAAGCCGTTCTCTCTGTTTGGATTTATCTGCCTGTAGATTTATTAAAGATTACCTTTGCCTTCATCATCGTGTTCGTGAGTGTCCTACAACACAGCGCTGTGACAGCAGTGTTTCCTTTCTGAATCCGCGCTTTAGACGAATCGGGTGAACCAATGATTCAATGGACCATTCATAAAGATGGTTCATTCCTGAATGAATCAGCTGTTTGAACGAAACGAAAGAATGAATGATCACCCTACCTCAGTTAGCTCGTTTATTTGTCACCATGGTTTCTAACTTGATTAGTCATTATTTTCAGCTGCTGCCTAATTAGTTCTTTGTTTTCTCCCGTAAAGAAGTTATTCACCAGTGAGAAGAATGGCACTTTAAAAGCATCTAGGGTTGAGCTAGAGAGATATTTGGAGGAAACGCATACAGATGCAAAAAGGCATGAGCCTATGTCAATTCCATCAGACATCCCACCTATCAATCCACCAGAATACCAAATGGAGGTCTGTGCACCTAAGTGGAAATGTCACAGTGTTGGGTTTGTGTTCCCCAGGTGTCCACTAGATGTCCTCTTTCCCCACGGTGTCATCCACTTTATGAACTGCATTCCCCACAATCCTTGTCTGTACCCATCACTGCATCATTGCACTCAGCTGTTCCCTATCATCATTGCACTCAGCTGTTCCCCATTATCATCGTTAGTTCTGTGTTATATATACCCTGCCTGTTTAGTGTTTGTTACGGAGTCTTTGTTATTCGTCACGTCCCTTTTGAGGTCTGTTCCGCTTTGTGCTTTTGTTTATTGTTTTATGTTTTTTGGATTACTTCTTTGGTTTTGACCCCTGCCTGGACTGGATTTATGATTTCGGATTACCCCAATAAAATACTGCAAGTGGATCTCTCTGCTTCCCGTGTGTGCATCGTGACAGAAGGACTCCGTCATTAGAGATCCAGCGGTATGTTTTGCAACATCTCTTCCCCAGCCACCGAGCGGGAGAGAAGGGAGTTGTTTAAGGGGACCCGGTTGGTAAAGTTCCGCGGGACCCGTGGAGGTCGCCGCAGAGGAGGTGAAAGGGAGATGTATCACGTCCCGTCTGCCCAGTCAGAGACTGTTCACGTCCCGTCTGCCCAGTCAGAGACTGTTCACGTCCCGTCTGCCCAGTCAGAGACTGTTCACGTCCCGTCTGCCCAGCGAGAGACTGTTCACGTCACGTCTGCCCAGCGAGAGACTGTTCACGTCACGTCTACCCAGCGAGAGACTGTTCACATCACATCTGCCCAGCGAGAGACTGTTCACGTTCCGTCCGCCTTCCTGGACCTGGACTATCTGGAGCGTCTGGCTCGGATCCTGGACATGCCCGTGTCTGCTGTTCCAGAGCCGGAACCAGTGTCTGCTGTTCCAGAGCCGGAGCCGGAGGCAGAGCCAATGGCCGTTCCAGAGCCGGAGGCAGAGCCAGTGCCCGTTCCAGAGCCGGAGGCAGAACCATTGCCGGTTCCAGAGCCGGAGGCAGAGCCATTGCCGGTACCAGAGCCGGAGGCAGAGCCAATGCCTGTTCCAGAGCCGGAGGCAGAGCCACTACCCGTTCCAGAGCCGGAGGCAGAGCCAGTGACGTCTGCCTTCTTGGACCTGGACTATCTGGAGCATCTGGTTTGGATCCTGGACATGCCCATGCCTGCTGTTCCAGAGCCGGAGTTAGTGTCTGCTGTTCCTGAGCCGGTGTCTGCTGTTCCTGAGCCGGTGTCTGCTGTTCCTGAGCCGGTGTCTGCTGTTCCTGAGCCGGTGTCTGCTGTTCTTGAGCCGGTGCCAGTGTCTGTTCCTGAGCCTCTGCCCTGGCCGCCCGAGGGGTCTTCACCACCCTGGCCGCCCGAGGGGCCTTCACCGCCCTGGCCGCCCGAGGGGCCTTCACCGCCCTGGCCGCCCGAGGGGCCTTCACCGCCCTGGCCGCCCGAGGGGCCTTCACCGCCCTGGCCGCCCGAGGGTCCTTCACCGCCCTGGCCGCCCGAGGGTCCTTCACCGCCCTGGTCGCCCAAGGGTCCTTCACCGCCCTGGCCGCCCGAGGGTCCTTCACCGCCCTGGCCGCCCGAGGGTCCTTCACCGCCCTGGCCGCCCGAGGGTCCTTCACCGCCCTGGCCGCCCGAGGGTCCTTCACCGCCCTGGCCGCCCGATGGACTGTCTTCTCCGCCCTGGCCGCCCGATGGACTGTCTTCTCCGCCCTGGCCGCCCGATGGACTGTCTTCTCCGCCCTGGTCGCCCGATGGACTGTCCGCTTCGCCCTGGCCACCAGCTAAACCATCACCCCCTGTTCTTGTTCCCCTCCACGGACCTGGCCCCCCATCCCTCCCCCTGAGCCTTTACTGTTCTGCCTCCCATCCGTCTGGTAGCCGCTCCGTAGAGGGGGGGGGGTTATGTCACAGTGTTGGGTTTGTGTTCCCCAGGTGTCCACTAGATGTCCTCTTTCCCCACGGTGTCATCCACTTTATGAACTGCATTCCCCACAATCCTTGTCTGTACCCATCACTGCATCATTGCACTCAGCTGTTCCCCATCATCATTGCACTCAGCTGTTCCCCATTATCATCGTTAGTTCTGTGTTATATATACCCTGCCTGTTTAGTGTTTGTTACGGAGTCCTTGTTATTCGTCACGTCACTTTTGAGGTCTGTTCCGCTTTGTGCTTTTGTTTATTGTTTTATGTTTTTTGGATTACTTCTTTGGTTTTGACCCCTGCATGGACTGGATTTATGATTTCGGATTACCCCAATAAAATACTGCAAGTGGATCTCTCTGCTTCCCGTGTGTGCATCGTGACAGGAAAGAGATAGAGCAGGCTGTGAGAAAGGCAAGGGCTTCATCATCTCCAGGGCCTAATGGAGTTCCGTACAGAGTGTACAAGAGTGCTTCAGGAGTTCTACGAATTCTGTGGAAATTGATAAAAGTGGCATGGGAAAAGCAGGTTGTACCTAGAGCATGGCACCGAGCAGGTGGAGTCTATATACCTAAAGAAAAGGATGCTACAAGCATCAGTCAGTTTCGTCCTATTTCACTATTAAACGTCGAAGGTAAGATTTTCTTCAGCATTATTGCTCAGAGATTGTCAACCTAGCTATTAAAGAATGGCTTCATTGACACTTCAGTTCAAAAAGCGGGCATTCCAGGGTTCTCAGGATGCTTAGAACACATCAATGTTATCTGGCAACGAATTCAATCAGCTAAAAAGGAGAGGAAGGAGCTCCATGTGACATTCCTGGATTTGGCTAATGCATATGGTTCAGTGCCACATGAGCTTCTTTGGGCAGCATTTGATTTTTCAGGGTACCGAAGTCGATAACAAATTTAGTGAAAGCCTATTTTGGAGATTTGCAATTTAGTTTCTCAACTCCAGAATTCAGCACTACATGGCAATGCTTAGAGGTTGGAATAATGGCAGGATGCACAATCTCTCCACTGGCTTTTACCATGGCAATGGAAGTAATCATTAGGGCATCAAACTGGGTAGTAGGAGGAGAGCGCTTGACTTCTGGGATGCGACTACCACCAATCAGAGCTTACATGGATGACATGACAACCATGACTACAACAGTAGCCTGCACTAATCGGTTATTGGGTAAGTTAACCGATAACATTGAATGGGCACGAATGCAATTTAAGCCCTCTAAATCAAGGAGCATCTCGATAATTAAAGGCAAGGTGGTAGATTAAACATTCTTCATTAATGGTGAGGCAATACCAACAGTTTCTGAGAAGCCAGTGAAGAGTCTTGGGAGATGGTACGATGGGGATCTAAAGGACACAGTTCGAGTGGAAGGGTTGAAGATCATAAACAGCTGCGCTCTACCAGGGAAACTAAAACTCTGGTGCTTTCAGTTTGGTCTACTGCCGAGGTTGCTGTGGCCACTGACTGTGTACAAGGTTTCTTTGACAACAGTGGATAAGCTGGAAGCGTTAACGCTGCCTCAGCAGAGTGGGACTTTATAGTAAAGGAATATTGCAGCTGCCAGTCTCTGCTTTAACCGAGGAGTTTAAGTGCGCCAAGGTCAGACTGAAAATGACCTTAGTAGAGTCACGCGACAAATGTGTAAGGGAGGCAGCACCTGTGTTAAAAACTGGTAGAAAGTGGTCAGCAAAGAAATCTGTGGAAGAGGCAAAGGCTGCTCTTCAAATTGGTGATATCGTGGGGCAGGTACAGCATGGAAGAGGGGGTTTTGGGCTCAGTTTAGCTCCTCCTAAATGGCACAAGGCAGCCCCAGCTCAAAGGAGGAAGCTCGTAGTCAACGAGGTGCGAAAGCAGGATGAGAGGATGAGGTGTATAAAGGCCATTTCCCAGGCCAAGCAGGGAGAGTGGATGAGATGGGAGAGTGTGGAACAACGCAAGATGGGCTGGCAGGACCTTTGGTCAATGGAAGAGAGTAGGATCAGTTTCCTTATCAGGTCAACATATGATGTTCTCCCATCACCACAGAACCTAAACCTCTGGGTAGGAGAGGATCCCTCTTGTCCTTTGTGTTCATCACCTGCCACATTAAGGCACATTTTTACAGGATGTAAGGTGGCTCTTAGCCAAGGTCGGTTTACTTGGCGCCATGAATTGGGTTGTCGAGGATTTGTGGCACACTCCATAACCCGGTTCCTCAGAGACGTCGGATTCAGTGGCCAAGAGTTGCGTCCCACAGTAAAGAACTTATCTGAAGCAGCAGAGAGGAGCAGCAACTGGCAGTGGTTGAGACGGAAAGAGTCTGGCTGGCTGTGTACAGGCCGCCATGCTACGGTTTCGAAAAATTCTTGAAAATTTGAAGAGTCTGTTGGTTATTTGTATAGTTTGCATAGTAATTACAGTCATTACGTTCCTGTGTATTTTGCGTGAATGAGGATTGCTGTTTGGACAGATATTGTGTTTTGCGGTAGTATGCCATACGGAACCGTTGCCACTGACCGCTTTAACGTCCGCAGTGGGGCTCGACAGCCTTAGTCAAACGGGTTGGCGCGTATGGTCGGGTTATGGAGAGGTTGTGAGAGATTGTGGTTAGGTCACATGTGAACTATGAGGAAGGAGCAACCTCAGCAGCAGGAGGGATGTAAAGGTCAGTAAGCTGGGCTGAGTTGAGTGGGGGACGGATGGGGGTGACTCTGGGACGCCAGAGTCACTGTCGAGCCCTCTTGAGGTGTCGTGGGCTAGTCGACGAAACACTGAGGACGGAAGGTGCCCACTTGAAGACCCTAGAGATGTCCCCTACTCTGCTCAATCCAGACGGTTGTCATGAGGGGACCGCACTGTGGTTGCAGCCGTTGTGTGTGCAAATACACTGCAGCTATTAAGACCAGACAGAAGGAGATTCACATCACTATTTGGAAAGAAGCGTAAATGGATGGAGAAGCATAGGTTACTGTAAAGCTACGTCTTAGTAGGTGCTTATCTTGGCGAAAGCCGAGTACAAATCAGCATGAAGTTTTAACATCTACTCTCGTGTAATGGAAACCAGTATATGTCTGCCTGTGTTTCAGTCTTCTGTTGTCGGTTCTCTTTAAGCTTTGTTCTGAGTTTGGTTTAGGTTTTCCTTGTTGATCTTCTTCGTCTTGCTTTCTGCCTGCACCACGGTCAGGAAACGTGACATATTCAATGACTTAATTATTAAGACATTTACCGCCACCAGCTGGCAGTTTTTGTTTCTTATTTAGAGTATAATTTCATTAAAAAAATAATTTAATATTTCCATAGTATAAAAAAACATTAAAGGTATAGTTCATCCAAAAATGAAAATTCAGTCATCATTAACTCAACCTCATCGTCCAGAAATGTATGCGTAATAAATTCTATGCTGAATCACATATTTCTTTCTGAAGTTACTTTTTGTAATGTCTATTTGATGTTTTACACAATGACTTGATGTGCGACTAATTTGGGATTAATTAGATTAATTAATCGCCACATCATGTAATTAATTCGATTAAAAAAATGTAACTGCTTGACAGCCCTATTCAATATATTGGTAATGAATACATTCTATGAGAATTTATAGTTCAAGTTTTGACTGTAAATGTCACGTCCATAACGATGGAATTGCTCTACATCCAGATGAGAGTAACCGACTTGTGGTCAGATCACCTGAGGCAGATCTTAATTCCAGGTGTAAACCGGGCCTCTTATTGTCCCACATACTTGAGTATCTGGAGTGAGTAGTTTGGATCCTTCAGTTTGTCAGAGAGCAGCTTGACTCCTGGGTGATTGTAGCTCAGATCCAGCTCTCTCAGGTGTGATGGGTTTGAACTCAGAGCTGAAGACACATAACCACAGCCTTCCTCTGTCATCATACAGCCAGACAACCTACAGACACACACAGTCAGAACATCTAGAAACACACATCAACATTAGAGATCGACCGATTCATCGGTTTTGCAGATTAATCGGCAACGATAGTTGATTGGTGGAACTATCGTTATCGGAAAAAATCCACACCAATAGTTTTTCCGGGTTGCGTCCGTAGCTGAGTCTGCTGAATGCGGAGTCATTACACAGTACGAGAGCGCTGAGAAGAGACTGCTGGCATTATACAGAGCGAGAGCGGCCTCTAGAGGACAACTAACAAACTATCACTGGCTGAGTTGTTTACGTTAGCACGTGAGGCTGCGAGCAGAAAGGAGAGAACACGCAGCACAGAGAGCGCTGACACTTCAGACGTGCATTTAAAACACCGACAGTGCAACGGTATGAATACATAACAGTAAAGTATATTGCCATATCATTATAAAGTAATTAATTTGTTGACTAGATGCTGCATCAGCAGAGAAAGAACAGAAGTATGTTTGCCGTCAAGGCTGAGAGGACTCTAACATTAGTAACATCAAGCGGTTTAAACAATGTGACAAAAACACACGCAGACCTGACCCAAATGTTTAATATTGCAATTGTTACCATCTATTTGCATTATTTTATATCCAGCTGGTCACTTTTATGCTTTCATTAGCCGACGAAGTTGCATATTTAAAACTAGCGACGTGATTGCGTTCTCAACATTGATATGTTCATGGAGGGGCGCAACTACCCAGTGTTAGAGGGGTATGCAGCAACAATTTTGGCACCCCCCCCCCCACACTTATAAATAAATAAGTGTGCCGGACATCATCATGTATGGGCTTAAAATAATAAAGGTTTACTTTAAAGGGTTTAACCAAAGTCTAAAAGTAGATATCAGCAATATTATTTTGCATTAAGTTAGCAAACATTTGCCAGTCTGTTAACATTAATATTTGCAAGCCTTCAAGTTTGGTAGCAAAACTATGCATGATTCCATGGTAAACCAGAGATATTGCATTAGTTGTTTTCCAGATTCTTGTCATTTATTGTACATGCTATCTTATATTTTTCAGTTTTCAGCTCAGCAACCTCGGTTTTGCATATTCTAAGCTAGCTAGCTACATATTCTGGCTGCTACATTCCTAGTGTTAGCAAAAGCTAGTCTGTTAACATGAATATGTGCAAGCCTCCTCCAAGCACAGACGTCACACTTTAAATCCTACCTGTTGCCTTTCACCATCCACTTATTTAGCTGCTGTCGCATCCCTTGACATGCCATCTCCTTTTCCCTCTTTCTTTTTCTATTTTTAGCCCCCGACAGCTTTTTTTGCTTTATCCATCTTTTTCGAGTTTCATCGACCACTCACTCCTGTGTTGCTCACTCAGCGCTCACGCGCCAGCGCCCGCTCGCGATATTACCCTTCTATGTCAAAATAAATTCTATGATGGAATCTTATGAGGGCGCCGGCGCCTACTCTAGCCTGTTAGTCCTCTAAAATTTATATAACCTTTTTTATATTTAACTTATATAACTTTTATATAAATGTATATAACTTAAATAAATTAGATAAAAAAAAATAAAAAAAATGTATCATCGCTTTGGCGCCCCTATGCGCCGCATATAGCGCATACCCACTTTTTGCGCCACTGTGTTCATGTAGCCGACAGAAACTGAAACAAATCAGAAACGCATTCGATTTAAGTTATTTTTTATCACTACAATACAACTTGTTATTTTGATTAGATAATTATCAAGTGTTCTAAAATAAAGTGAGCAAATAAAGTGAGAGACTATACATAGGCTATATTACGTATACGTAATATAGGTCTTTATTAAATTTTAATGGCCATCTTTAAGAATGACTCTTTGGAATTATATGAAATGGTACCACTTTACAATAAGATTCCATTTTTAGCATTAACTAAGGTTAATAAAAGTTGTAGAAGTATTATTCATTGTTAGTTTGTTAATTTCAACATTTACTAATGCATTTGAAATTGAGTTTTAATTTTTATTTTATCTGTTATTACCTTAGTTAATGAACTAACATGAATGATAAAGGGTCAATTGTATTGCTCATATTAATACATGCAGTAAAAACGTATATTGCATAATGCATATAGTTCATGAAAGCTAGCTAATACATCCTTGTTAACAAATGCGACTTGCAAAGTGTTACCTATGAAATTTACGTATTTTTCTAAGTTATAGCTAACGAAACTTGTAATATTTTAATGTTTAAATTATTTTCTGTATAGAGTTCGTTCTGTAGAACTTATTTTAATATATACATATTTATATATTTATTTAATTTAGCATATTTCAGTTCAGCACTGTTTTACTTGTGAGTGTTATGTTTGTTTTTAATCCAGTATCCATTTTAAAAAATATAGGCTGAATTATCGGTTATCGGCATTTACGATCAAACCTAAATATTGGTATCGGTAAAATCCACTATCGGTCGACCTCTAATCAACATTAGGACCGGCAGTCTCTCATATGTTCTTAAATACCTCAGTATCTGCAGCTGACAGTTTGGGCTTTTCAGTCCATCAGAAATAATCTTCACTCCTGAATCCTGCAGGTCATTGTTACTCAGATCCAGCTCTCTCAGGTGTGATGGGTTTGAACTCAGAGCTGAAGACACATAACCACAGCCTTCCTCTGTCACCATATAGCCAGACAACCTACAGACACACACAGTCAGAACATCTAGAAACACACATCGACATTATGACCGACAGACTGTAAATAATCTCTCATATGTTCTTAAATACCTCAGTATCTGCAGCTTACAGTTTGGGCTTTTCAGTCCATCAGAAATAATCTTCACTCCTGAATCCTGCAGCTCATTGTTACTCAGATCCAGCTCTCTCAGGTGTGATGGGTTTGAACTCAGAGCTGAAGACACATAACCACAGCCTTCCTCTGTCACCATACAGCCAGACAACCTACAGACACACACATTCAGAACATCTAGAAACACACATCAACATTATGACCGGCAGACTGTAAATAATCTCTCATATGTTCTTAAATACCTCAGTATCTGCAGCTGACAGTTTGGGCTTCTCAGTCCATCAGCAATAATCTTCACTCCTGAATCCTGCAGGTCATTGTTACTCAAGTCGAGCTCTGTCAGGACAGAGTTTGAGGATTGTAGAGCTGATGACACAATTTCACAATCCCGACCAGTGAGATTACAGCCAACAAGACTAGAAGAGAGTAAATACTACACAATAAGTTGGGGTTCAGGGTGCTTTTCTTTAAAGGGCAGCAATAGCACATTAAAAACCAGAAAAATAGATGAATAAATAATTGGCAATACAAAGATCAAATAAAGTCAAATATTGTGAAATATGTGGTCGTTATGGAGAAGTCACTCACTGACCATAGGGTTCCCTTGTCCATCACATAGTTATTTCAAACTGAAGTAGTATTTATTACAAAAAAGTAAATATATACAAAATCAACAAAGAAAATATATATAAAAAAATCTAAATGCCAGGCAAATAAAGGATTGCCAAGATATAATGTAGATTGAATCTGTTTCACATGGAGTTGGGCCGTGAGGTCAAAGTCACTTTCGGCTCTGGCCACGCCCCCAGGTGAAGTCACAGGTGCATTATCCCCAGAGGCCTTGAGTCTACAACTTCAACCCCTAGATGGGCTCAACTCACAGTAACATTATATGAGATACTGAATTATAACATACATAAAATAATCCTATTTTAGCACCTACAGCAGTCAAATAGAAAAAGCCACAATTTGAAAACAGCATTTACATTTCAAAATGCTCTCAGTCCACACCAAGCGTGCCGCACAAGTGCTGAAAAGTGAAGCCAAAGCGTCTTGATCGCCCCCGGTGGCTGGTCCCAGTATAGCTCACAAAGCCCCCCTGCCCATGAAGTCTAATGGACGCGATGGAAACTAAACAATCAAATAACAAATAAACAAATAACTGAAACACTGAGACTTGTCAAAGAAACATGGACAAAGCAGATCAAGAGGATCCACAAAGGAATTGTTTTCTAAAGGGTTGTTGTTAACGTGATATTTTCGGGGGGAAAGGCGCAGCAGTCACTAGCAGTGCAGCACCCGTAGCTACAGTTTAGAGGAGCGCACGTTCCCAACGGGGAAAGCATGAAGCTTACTTGACAACAACAGTTCATATTTCAATATCGTAACGAATAGAAATAACCTTAAATAATGTATAGTTATCTGCATCTTTCCGTCTCTTATGTTTAGTTACTTTTTAAACACGAAAATCGCATTTAGCATGACACGCAAGCGGTTGCCGTGGTAATGAACAAACCGCTTGTTAAAGCGAATGTATAATCCTGTATCTGAGGCAAAATTACTAAATATGCAGCGCGAGTTATATTTCTAACTCCAAACAATTGGCCACTGAACCAGCTGATCAAATCTTCCTTTGATTCGATCGCATTTTACTGATGCAAAAGACACGCGCGTGCACACGCACTGAGAGATAAATTAAAACGCTGTCAGAGCCGACAGAGTGTGTCATTTCAGTGCAAAATAATTAACGTTAGGTCAAAAACGATTTAATATACTGCAAATAGCCTCCTAGTTTTTTATGTTTATTTATAATTCATTTAGGCGGACAAGGCTACCAAGTAGTCTACTGGGCAGCTAATTAATCTAACGTTTTTTAATCTAATGCGCAGCTAATTAATCTAACGTTTTTTAATCTAAATGAGAGCCGCCCCTTGAAAACGGATAATTTCAGACAGAGGGTCAGAATGAGGTTGGAAAATCTTTATTCAGATTTGTGGATTATTAACAGTATAAATCGGGGGTGTCAAACTCAGCTCCTGATTAGCTGTATCAGGTTTGTTTAATTAGGATTGAAGCTAAACTCTGCAGGACTGTGACCCTCTAGGGCAGTGGTTTTCAAACTTTTTTTCTTTTTAATTTACACAACCCATATTGACCTGTCATATTTACATGCAAACAAGCCAAGCATAAGAATACTTATAGGCTATAAAACGGGGCTAAATGCACATTTGACTTTATTCTACTTTAAACCACTAGATGGCACAAACATACAGCTCAGCACTTTTCTGAGAGGGTGTTCAGCGAAAAATCGGCCACTGGCAGTAAAACCGGACGTCAGCTGCCGCTAATAACCGGAAGTCGGAGGTGGATGGCGCTTTTAGCCAGGCAAATAAATTATTATATCAATTTTAGTAGGCTACTTTTAAAAATAAAATACTTCTATTAGTAATTATTTTATATTATTTGATTAAAAAAGGTTTATCAAATATAAATCAAGTAATGAAGATCATAGACATAATAACCAAAACTAGTCTCTACTGCACCAATTTAATTGATATTAATACTAGTGTAGAACATTGCATAGAAACTGTGTCTATTCCTCGTTTACTAAGATCAAATAATAAATCTAAGATCTAGAAAAGATCTAATTGTTATTAAAACAAAAAATCTCGCTATTAGTGAACAAAAACAATTTCTAAAGCTAGGTCTTCTAAACATTAGATCGCTCACACCTAAGGCGGTTATTGTAAATGAAATGGTCACAGATAATAATTTCGATGTTCTGTGCCTTACTGAAACCTGGCTTAAACCAAATGATTATTTTGGTCTAAATGAGTCTACTCCGCCAGGATACTGTTATAAGCATGAGCCCCGTCTGATCGGTCGTGGCGGCGGTGTTGCAACAATCTACAGAGATATCCTTAATGTTACTCAGAAAACTCGTCATAGGTTTAATTCGTTTGAAGTGCTTGTGCTAAATGTTACGCTCTTAGATGTAAGAAAAAAATCCCTATTATCTCTAGCATTGGCTACCGTATATAGACCTCCAGGGCCTTACGCCAATTTCCTAAAAGAGTTTGCTGACTTTCTATCAGATCTTTTGGTCAACGTCGATAAAGCATTAATTGTTGGAGATTTTAACATACACGTAGATAATTTAAATGATGCGTTAGGGGCTGCGTTTACAGATTTATTAAACTCCTTCGTGGTCAAGCAAAACGTCACCGGACCAACTCATCGTCTTAATCATACACTCGATTTAATTATATCATATGGAACCGATCCAACCGATATAGATATCATTCCACAAAGTGATGATGTCACTGACCACTACTTGGTAACTTGCATATTACGCACTGCTGTAATATGTCATGCTGCGCCACGTTATCGACCAGGTAGAACAATTCGTCCATCCACCATAGATCATTTCTCAAATAGCTTATCTGATCTGTCTCAGCTGCTGCCTGAACCCAAACAAACAGATGAACTAGACGAACTAACTAGCACTATGAGCACCATTCTCTCTAGAACATTGGATATTGTTGCACCCATTAGATTAAAAAAGGTCAGAGAAAAAAGTATAGCACCATGGTACAATAATACTACGTATGTTTTAAAGAGAGAAACCCGTAATTTAGAGCGTAAATGGAAAAAAACTAATTTAGAGGTCTTTAGAATCGCGTGGAAAGACAGTATGTCACTTTATAAAAAGGCACTTAAAACGGCCAGGGCTGAGCACCTCAGCAAATTAATAGAAAACAACCGAAATAATCCAAGGTTTTTATTTAATACCGTGGCTAGACTAACAAATAAACAGACGTCGTCTGAACAAAATACCTCGTTACAATTTAGTAGTAATGATTTCATGAACTTCTTCACCGAGAAAATTGAAAGCATCAGAATCAAAATCGTAAACGTTCGATCTTTGCTCGCGCCTTATAATTCGGCCGCAATTATCACCCCGCAAGAACAATTACAATGCTTTACAACCATAGAACAAAAAGAGTTAAATAAACTTATCACTTCATCTAAAACAACAACATGTTTATTAGATCCTATACCAACTGAACTACTGAAAGATGTGTTACCTATAGTGGAAGAGCCTCTTCTCAATATTATTAACTCATCTTTATCTTTAGGTCATGTTCCAAGAACGTTCAAGCTGGCAGTTATAAAACCTCTTATTAAGAAACCACAATTAGATCCAAATAACCTAGCAAATTACAGACCCATTTCGAATCTTCCATTTATGTCAAAAATATTAGAAAAAGTTGTGTCCGCTCAACTCGGCTCTTTCTTGCAAGAAAACGACATCTATGAAAAGTTTCAGTCTGGATTCAGGCCACATCATAGCACTGAAACTGCGCTTGTTAGAATCACAAATGATTTACTTTTAGCTTCGGACCAAGGCTGTATCTCAGTACTAGTTTTACTTGATCTTAGTGCTGCGTTCGATACTATAGATCACACAATACTCTTAGATCGACTACAAAATTACACTGGTGTTCAAGGACAAGCATTAAGCTGGTTCAGGTCATACTTATCTGACCGCTACCATTTCGTCTACTTAAATGGAGAAAAATCGATTATAACTTCGGCAAACTATGGAGTGCCGCAGGGATCTGTGTTAGGCCCTTTATTATTCTCAATATATATGCTGCCACTTGGTAATATTCTAAGGAAACATGGAATTAGTTTCCATTGTTATGCTGATGACACTCAAATATATATTTCATCACGGCCAGATGAATACGCTAAATTATCCAAATTGACAGATTGTGTTAAAGATATAAAAGATTGGATGATGTGTAATTTTCTTTTATTAAATCCAGACAAGACAGAGGTAATACTTATCGGTTCTAAAAACCGTCCACAAAACCTTTCACAGCACGACTTTAACATAGTAGGATGCCCTGTTACTTTACCCGCTACAGTAAAAGACCTGGGTGTTACATTAGACTACAACCTGTCTTTTGAAAAGCATATTTCATATGTTACAAAAACTGCCTTTTTCCACCTTAGAAACATTGCTAAGCTACGTAATATGCTATCAGTCTCTGATGCAGAAAAGTTAGTTCATGCATTCATGACCTCGAGACTAGATTACTGTAATGCTTTATTAGCTGGTTGTCCTGCATCTTCAATAAACAAGCTACAGTTAGTCCAAAATGCAGCCGCTAGAGTTCTTACTAGATCAAGAAAATATGATCATATAACACCGATTTTATCATCACTTCATTGGTTACCTATAAAGTTCCGTATTAAATACAAGGTATTGCTTTTGACTTATAAAGCTCTAAATGGTTTAGCTCCAGTCTATTTAACGGATCTTCTATCGCCTTACAATCCATCGCGCTCTTTAAGATCACTAAATTCGAGGCTTCTGGTCATTCCTAGGATATCCAGATCCACCAAAGGAGGCAGAGCATTTTCACATTTAGCTCCGAAGCTCTGGAATAGCCTTCCTGATATTGTTCGTAGCTCAGACTCGCTCTCCCAGTTTAACCCTCAGGGGTCTGAGGGATTTTCTGGGTCCTGGAGGTGTTCTGACATGCTCTGACATTTGTGCTTTTTTCAGTTATTTATAAACATGTTAATGGCAAAGGTGTAAATTCACTCTATATAGCACAAACGGGGCTACCGTAATATGTGAGCAACATGTATGTACATGTTTGTATTTTTGAGAGAATATTGTTTATGCATGGTTATTGAAAAAACTAAAACTTAAAGTGTCTGAAATAAGGCCACAAAACACATACTAAATATGTGTCCACAAGACTTTTGACTAATGGAAGTTGTCGCCTAGAGTTTTTGCTTCAAAATGATCTGAAAATCATCCTGCCTAATCATTCACATAACACAATAGATTGATTAAAATTGTGAAAAACATTTTTTTGTTTGCCAAGGCAATATGCGAATGGGCGTCAACTGTTCAACCCCCTTGTGAATAATTAGTTGGTTCACACCTGAGAAGACAAAGACCCTGCATAGTAATGAGCCTTTCAGTCAGGTGTGAGAAAGAATGCAAGGACCCCAAAGAATGCAAGGACTATATATATATACATACATTCACACACACACACACACACACATATATATATATATATATATATAAAAGCTAAATATAAATGAAAGTCAAAAGCACATTTTTAGTCATACCTTGCTCTAAGCAAATCAAATGTGAGTAAAATAAATAAATAATCAGTCAGCTATAAACAAAGCAATTGTGAGCGATAAATAAACAAAAGTAAAGGCAGGTATCTCACAGTAAATGCTTATGCCCCGTTGATGCGGGCTCTAAGCAAATAAAATGCTGCGTGTATAGTACCGGTGAAAAGTTTGGACACATTACTATTTTTAATATTAAAAAAAAAAAAAAACATTTGCGAGTATCTATGGCCCATATAGACCGCACGCATTTAGGGATAGGCTACACAATGAACGGATTGTTCGCGAACGAACGACACATCACTAACTTACATTTGAAACATTTACACCGGTATTCACAAACAAGTATTTACGCATGATAAAGTGTCATAGGCTAACCAAAACTGAACATTTATATATAAAATATATTGTATTTAGACAGTATCACGTATTTTACCGGAGTCTGAAATATATTTCTCTCAATCACATAACCTAGCAGTTATTCGCGAACAAAATGCATTACACATAAGGCAGTAGGCTATTTAGCATGATAATCAGTGTCATAAACTAATCAAAACTGAGTGAAATATATGTAGGCTGATATACAAATATGTTTAGAGAATATCACATTTAAAAAGTTTACACGAGCGTACACGAATGTTAGGGATATTGTGAGGCAATATTTCCTATGTCAAAAGCTAGCCAAAACTAGGCAAAATATAGTCTGAAAATTCATTTGAGCTCTATGATCAGAAAAGGAATTATATAACACTAAACAACTTACTCCGAACTATCCTCGGCGAGATCAATTCGTTCTTGAAAATGCAGCCGTTCGTCGTCCGAGTCGCAATCTTCCTCTGAAGAAAAGGTGAATTCTTCATCGCTGTCCAGAATCATCTGAAGGGCCTCTTTGTCGGAGTAGCGTGCTGCCATCATCAAAACGCGATGAACTATCAGTGAATCTGATAAAGAAACTTCGTGTTTTTATGGCATTGATCGGGGGGGCGTGCCGCGTGTGCTATGCATAGATCGCCTATTTACCATGTGAAAAGCTCTGAGGGCGCGGCGGTCTCAGCTCATTAAAGATAATGAAGGGAGAACGAACAAACTGTACCTCTCCTTGGTTTCAAACGGATTACATAAACTGGAAATATTTATTTTTTTAGTAAATTACTTCATTTAAAAGAAGAGAATTTCAGCTTCATAAAGAGAAATCTCTCGTATCTCTGTGACAAGTATTGACAGAGTTACAGTTCATTTTTCGGACGCGTTTCATAATGGACCTCACTGACAAAACGCGCATCATGTTTATTTTTCTTTATTTGACGAAAAGCACAACACTTTGTTTTTATTGTGAGTACCCACAAAAAAAAAAGACACTTAACAGGATCTAATAATGTACAGCACTTATATGTAAGATCAAAATCAACAGAGTAATTTGAGTCTCTTTTGCACTGATAAGGAAAAAAGTGAGCTGGTATCGCCGGCGATACCGCCGACCCCAGAGGGTTAAAACTAGACTGAAGACGCATCTATTTAGCCAGGCATTCATATAAATTTTTTATCTTACAGTTACTGTAAATTCGGCCTCTAGTTCATAAACGCCAGAGGAGAACTGGCCCCCGACTGAGCCTGGGTTCTCCCAAGGTTTTTTTTCTCCATTGGGTCATCTGATGGGGTGTTAGGACACCATTAGGTCACTGGATGGAGTTTTTCGGTTCCTTGCCACTGTTGCCTTTGGCTTGCTCAGTTGGGGATATTCAAATCATACCATTGATCAGCTCTACCAAACTTGGATGTCTTTTTTCCAGTAATAAACAAACATTGTTAAGTTGTTTTGATTGATACTGTGAATCAGCTTTGATACAATCTGTATTGTGAAAAGCGCTATATAAATATATTTGACTTGACTTGACTAATACAAAAAAAACAAAAAACATTAAGCTACACTTGAAATATGAATTTGTACGTGTATAAATATAATTTATGAATGAGTGTACATGTTTGTTAAATAATTAAATATATACATAAAGAAAGAAATGCCTATGTAATCATATTGCATATTTATACATAAACATTAATTTAACTTAAATAATGAAAGTCCTGTCTAAAAGAAAAAAGGAACATTGTCTCATCAATGACCTTTATTTAAAATCATATTTTGCTATCATTTAAGTTCAGTTTTACATTTGCAGTACTTAAATACATTATTGTCTTTGTTTAATAAAGCAGCTGTAACTTTTGAAACAGGCTTGGTATTTATTTTTCTGAAATCAGAATGATCGCCAACAATCCTGAACTAGTTGGTAAAGTTCGTTGAAAAACTTTAAGTTGGCTTGAAAAAGCCTAGCCAGAAAGTTTGAAAAAGTTTGAAAATGTTCTAGCATGGTTTAACATTATTTACCATGTTTCTAGTATGGTTTACCACATTGCTAGCATGATTAAGCATGTTTTAACATGACCATGGATGGATGGGTGGATAGATCATCAAGATTAATGAGAAACAGAATAGTTAGAAAGAAAGAAGTTAAAAAAGAAAGAAAGATTAGTTAGAAAGAATAGTTAGAAAGAAAGGTAGATAGATAAGTTAGAAAGAAATAAAGATAATTTAGAAAGAAAGAAAGAAAGAAAGAAAGAAAGAAAGATTAGTTCGAAAAAATTACTAAAACATTACTGAAGATTTGCTGGCGCCACCATTGACCATTGGCTGCTGTCGCTTGACTTCCAGGTACATGTGATTGGTTGCTGCTACGTTTGACGATACTGATTGGCTGCCACAAAGTGGCAGGTCCCTCCAAATTTGGCAGGGCTTCCGGCTGTCAACGGCAGCTACTTCCGGCTGCCGATTTTATCGCTGAACCCCTACTGACTTTTCTTAACAACCGCTTTTGATGATGCACGTGCACTTGATCCTTGACGCAATCGCAGCGCAAAGTTGATTTTGCACTAATTTGATCTCTATATATATATATATATATATAGAGAGAGAGAGAGAGAGATGCTAATTAACCGGTTAACCCATAATAAGAATTTTAACCAATTAACGTTAATAGCTACTGTTTGCTGCATGCTTAAAAAATACACTACAAATATTTTTTTGTTTGTTTTTGAGAGAAAAAAACAGGTAAATCACGAATAAGTGGCATTTTATTGCATTTAGAAATAATACCGTAAATAAAGCAATATGTTATAATGGTGGATGGTACAAAAATACATAGCTATAGGCTATTTTAGTTCCCCTCTCTCCACAACAAATCTTTTACATTTAACCGTATTCAAAACAGAACAAGAATGAAAAAATATCAGTAAATAACAAACAAGACAAAACAAAATAATTTGAAGTGAAACTGAAAGTTTCTGGCATTGGACTCACGTAGCCTAACTCTCTCATTCCAATACAAATGTTTCCATATTCATATATATATATATATATATATATATATATATATATATATATATTCCACAAAATCAGCTTATTTTTGTAAAATGGCACAGCTTTAAAATATCTGAACGTACACTCTTAATATCAGACAATCAAGCATTAAAATATGATATTATGATCATCAAGCACTATTTAATGATAGAGCTTTAGTAATTAAAACTATTAGAACTAAATCTTGGTAACCATGCATGAATTCATATTTGTCGTTTTAACTGAACTTATGATGGTGGTGCTTCAAGATACTGTTGGTCATTCAGTATTTAGATAATAGTAACAGATAAATGTAATTATTATAAAAAGATAATAATACTCCTAGCCTACTAATTCTACTACTAGTAATGACAATATACAACGCACTAAGGATTGATGAGCTGCTGGGTTCATGAATATTAATTACGTTGTCAGCGTCTGCTCGAACTGATTTGCTGAAATCAAAATAGGGATGAGCGTCAGCCAATGAGATTGCGGTTTGTGCAGAAATGTGAAAACAGCACAGTGGAGCGGTGCTCACGCTGAACGGCACGAATGCTATTACTGACTATTTAAACTGAGCAGTGTCATTTCTTATATGTTAGGTTGACTATTGTATTTTGATAATGAACAGGCTGCGATGTCAAGTTTGCAATGCTGGAATATGTGTGTGCATGTAACAGGTGTTATATTTATTTATTAATTATTTATTAATTTCACTCAAAATCTCTCCTTTTATTATTATCATTTGTTATATTTGTATAATTATTTATAATTCTGGAAATTATTCACATATATTTTTTTATTCATGTAAAACATTTTTTGTTAAATCTGTTGAACACTGTTGATTTTGATTTATATGAGAAACATGAAAACTGTAAAATGTGTTGTAGTTTGCGGTAAGCGCGACTGAAGAGAGGCTGATATTATAATTGCGAGAGAAGGCCACAGATTCCAGCTTGTTTTCAGTGATGGACTGTCAGGGACATCAGGCCTTCTCTGCTGGCACTCTCAAAATAAAAATAAAGAAATGTTCACAATAAAATTAAATGATTGTGTGTCTAAATGTATTAATTCAGTACTAAATTCAGTTCCAGTCTATTTCAGTACGTTACGGATGGATTTTCCATATGTCATCTAAACGCAGCTCCGTGGACCAGCACTAGTAGCATAGCTAACCTTGCGTTGAATTTCACAAGCAATCACTAGATGTATGGAAAATAGCCTTTAAACATAATTTCTCCCATCACACATGTATAATATGGAATAACCAACATGTATTATCTAAAAGAAAAAGTATATATAAAAAAGAATGGTTTGATAAGGGAATTATTTTTATTTCCGACTTATTAAATTGTAATGGTGAGATTTATACTTATCAACAATTTATTGCTCTCTCAGGGATTGAATCTACATGTAGAGATTACCATATGGTTGTTAAAAACATCTCCATTAAATTGCTTCAGCTTGTGAAAGCGCATCTCAGTTACAACTCAGTCTTCAGACAGACTCCTAAACTTGTTATTGGAGGTGTTAATATTTTGGATATGAAATGTAAAAACTCTTACATCAGAAAGTGTCTTAATCAAGATATCAGTTGTTACCCTAAAGCAATTCTGAAATGGAAACAAGTTTTTTCTTCTATACCCTCTACTGAGATAATCTGGTCTGCAAGTAATACATTTTACTGCCAAATAAGGTCAAGGAAACTCATTTCAAAATACTACACAGGTATTATCCCTGTAATGCATTTCTTAATAAGTTTAAAAAAGACTTCTCACCACAATGTTGTTTTTGTAATCTTGAATCTGAAACTCTTATACATTTATTTTGTAATTGTAAATACTCTGAAGACTTTTGGAAGTAGGTATCTATGATTTGGAAGTAGATATCTATAATACTGGTTCAGATATAATCGATAACACATTAAAGTTAATAATTCTTCTTGGGAAGTTTCATATACATAAAGCTAAAGTAATGTCTATAACACCCTCCTTTAATTTTTTTTGTAAAGATCTTAAAATATTCCATGACTCATTAAATTCAATCACTAGAAATAAGAAGTGCATAAAAACATCTCATATTTTGAAAAATATTGTTTGTAGAATTTAATGTTTTACTCTATACAATGTAAGATCTGTTATATGTTTTCCCCAAAATATGTTTGTCTTATGTTTGATGTTAAATGTCATTGTAAGCTTTTGCAAAGTAAAAAAAAAAAAAAAAAAACTTGTGTTGAAGCTGCTATTTTCCATTTGATCATAACTTTGACTGACGTGTGTTATCAGCCAATCATCAGATTTTGATGTGTAGTGACAGAACGCCCCTTGTGCCCAGCGCTGTGTCGGCGCTAGCCTGCGCTGATGTCATCAACATTGGGTTGCCATACAATGCTAAATCAGATACAAAAGATATGTACAATAACAATTTTCGGGAAAAACACAACATTACGATGTCCAGAAATCAATTTCAATAATACATTTTACATTAAAATTTGTACATTTTGGGTACATTTGTCATTTAATGAGATCTACTAAAATAGGCCATATTGTTATTGTATAGATCCGCAACATTTACTTGTGTGCTGTTATGGTCCAGTGGCAGAACTTTTGCCAAGCGTGTCAGAGGTTCTGGGTTCTAATCCGCACTCGTATCGTTGTTTTTTTCATCAAAACCGAATATGTTCATCAGTGGTTGTATATCAAGCAGGGACATGTTTGTGTGCATTTTGTTTTGTGATTTCACCGTGTAGCGACAATGAGTCTTACATTAAATTAGCTCAAATTATATATAGGGAATTTTAATAATTAATCATGAATATGATTAATATACTGCATATTACAGTTAAATTATCGAAGTTGAAAATAGATCGATTGTACATATGAATGATCAATCACAACGAATTATAATTCATCATTCATATATCAATGGTCCACTTCCAGATCGATTATGTGAGATAACCTTTAATGGAATTAATTTAGCTATCAAACTGTTTGTCCAGCAAACGGCCGTAAGATTAACTTGTCAACTTCCTAACAAAGTTATCCCTTCTTATAAACTCCAAGAAATATCAATGTCCTGGCCGTGAACATTAATTTTCCTGCGTTTATAAAATTAGACTACTCAACGTAGTCAATAATAAAAGCTTTTGTAGCTAGGATCACATTTCATTGACTTGTAAAAATGAGCATTTCAGACGAACAATCAAGAATATAATGGTTTTAATAATTGGACTAATAATGCATCAAACTACAATTCACACGGAATATATGTGTATACACTCGAAACAAACAAACGAAAAACATTATATATATATATATATATATATATTATATATATATATAGAGAGAGAGAGAGAGAGAGAGAGAGAGGATGAGAAAGTGAAACTAAAGGATTAGAGATTGCAGTACGGCACAAAACACAGACAAAATGAACCTTGAGAGACACAAAGATCAAATCCCCTGAATGGGGTAAACAGATCTTAAAGCATTTAGATCGATAGGAATTACGATACTTGCATGATTCTTCGTGTGGCTGAGAACCAAAGCGTGTGTGTGTCTCTGTCCTCGTGTCACGCGTTCATGTGGTCTTTCAGAGCGAGGGAGCGCGTTAGTTTGAATGTCCTTTGAGGTGCAGTTGCTGGTTGGTTCAAAGAGTCTCTTTAAAGTCGAAGTTGCCGATTACGTTCATTTCGCTGAAAGTGAACGTAGGAAAGTCCGAAGACGAAAATAAAGAAAGATTAAAGAAAAAGGAGAAACACGGCGTAAAGCTCCCTAAGGAGACATGGCACCGGAAACCTCTCACAGGGAAAAAGCTCTCCCAGAAACTTCTGTGTCAGTCTCTTATGGAGAGGAGGGGTTCACGCCTGCTTCGCGTACGTGAACCAATCATCTTAGACCATCTCGAGCGGGAAAAGTTCTTCTTTGTCCTGTCAGGATAATTTGTGATGGTATGAAATTTTGTCATTTCTACCCAGAAAGATTGTACACACAGAACAATACATTTTACTGTAATATCCTATGTATGACTTGTTTAGTCAAAACAAGACGGTCAAACAGGTACCAAGAATGGCCGGAAAGAGTAGAAGAAACATAAAGTTACATTCATATGCAGAATTACACACATTTAATGTTCACTCACACGACTATAAAGCCATAATACCGGCTACCATGACCTAGGAAAGATCAAATTCAGGTTTATACATTTCTTAAGTGGTTATACTTATAGAAAATATAAGATTGCAGAGTCTATTCCTCTTTCTTTATCAGAATTCAAGTGGGAGCTGTGACTCCCTTGGAATTCCTTTTGGGGGTCATAAAGTTTATGACCTAGCAAGAGGGATAGTTGCCGAAGGTGATCCTGTTAGGGAAGCTTTCTTTGGAAGTATACTTAAGATTCGAAGTTACGGAACAGTCTCAAATTTCATCTATAGAATAAGACAAAACTAATTAGATATGCATGCATACAGGAAGGTCAGATACAATTCTGTGTTATATACATTAAGGACATTTCTATCCTAAGTTGCACACAAAGGACGTTTGTGTGCGGGTATGTATGGCGTGTGTGTATAAGTTCATCCCGTGGTTGGCGGGTGGTGAACTTTTTTGCTCATCCCCTGCGGGCGATTGTGTGTGCGTTTTTGAATGGACAATGTGGAAGTGACAATGTTCGTCTTGTTATCGAAGGGAAACCCTGGGGAGTTCTCCGCGTGATCTTGAGCCAAAGCGGCCTTTTGGTCATATGCCTTTTGGTCACATGTGGTAAAACCGGACACTGCTTTGTGTATCCATTAGTAATTTAATCAACTGGCAGAACTGGCCATCTGCTTGCGGTTACAGTTCCCCCTTTTCGTCGGATGAAGTCCCTGTGTGGACATCATTGGACGACAATCGTCACGATGGGCAGATGACTGGTGAATCATGATGGTTATGTAGCAGGTGGACCAGGATGGTAGGATAGCAGGTGGATCATAAAGTTGAGGATTCCGCTCGATGAGGTTCGGCATAGTCTCTGACTTGGCACCCCCTTTCCGGGGATTCTGTCTGAGACCTTCAGACACGGCTTTCGTGAGCTCGGCTGTGTCGCATCTGGTTGAGTCTTCTGTACAGAATGAATGCCACGCATAGTGTCAGAGTGTGGCTGATTACCTGTAGAGATGCACGGCACAATGTCGGCTGAGGTCCAGGCTAGGAGCGCAGATGAAGTGTTCAGAACGGACAGTTGAGACAGTGCTTGGATGGCTGTGTTGACCGGAGCAATGTCAATGAATTGGGACCCCCTTTCCTCGATCCAGAGTTCCAGTTCTGGATCTAAGGTGAAGTTGTAGTTCTTGAAGGACGGGAGTTCCAGTGCTGTCTGGTATGCTTTTACTCGGAAGATGGTACAATGCCAGATCATTCAGGTGGAATATGGCACCTTTCGGGGCTTGAATCCACATACTCTGGTTGAGCATGTTGACATGGCTGGTTGTGTCATGCTGGTCGTAAGTGAGAGTAGCTGTACGCACAGGTGTGTTAACGAGCCACCTGTCACCTACAATCTCTGCTTGCGTCTCTGATGACTTGAGTGCGAGGCTTAGCTTCGGCAGGGCAGCGTGTGTCGCTGACCAGGGGTTGCAACCCGCAGGTTCCTTCAGTGTTGTCTCTGAGGAAGGGTTTGCTAGGGCAGAGATAGTGAATGTCTTTGGTCAATGTGCACACGTGCAGGTTTGGGGCCAGGTGCAGCTGTGTGGCGCTGTCGTGGTAGGCCACCACATCTGGAATGTGTGTCTTGATGTGGGTGTTGCTTTTCAAAAACCCGACATTGGCAATGTCTTTAAGTCTGTAGACTTGGTTTGACTCACTGATGGGCAAGTTCAGGAGCAAAACCCACTTCTCTCTGCTTGGGGTCGACGCAGAGTGGGATGGCGCTACCCAGAGAGTAAGCGAGGTGAGTTTGAAAAAAAATAAAAATAAAATCAGTTGGCATGGTGATGGCGGAAACCAGCATAGTTAGCACTAGGCTTAAGGGTATCATGTACGGTGGGATTCTACCCATGGCGGGGCTGTCATTTGAGGAGTTAACCTCTCGCAGCATGTCTGTTATCAGGGCTGTAACCAGCTGAGTTTGAGCAAAGTCATTCTGGAAGACAGTAAACAGCTGTTTCATGCAGTTCATGGTCTGATTCAGCAGGACGCTGTGAATGTTGAGAATGACCATGTTCTTCTCAATGTCTTGCCGATGGTTTGGAAAGATGCACTCTGCGTGGTGAGTTGCTCTTTTAGCTGTGAAAGTTCAGTCTGGATTTCAACCACATGCCGTTTCGCAGTGGCTATGTTTGCTGTGTGGACACTTGGCATACCAGTGTCGAACAGAGTTCTGGCGGCAGCTACGGCTCCAAGCAACGCTCCCAGGAACCGTTTGGAGTGTTAGTTGGTGCTTAGGAGTCCTGATTGTGTAACAGTCACTTTCCCAAGTTGGTTGGACACGTGTTCGACCTTGGCCTTGGCGTGAGAGAGGGAGTCCTCTGTCCATCGGGCACTTGCCCAGCCGTATTGGGCTACGGTGCTGGGGTAGTGTGCTCTGTAGGCCTTGTGGGGCTGGATGAGTCGAACATGCGCTTGATGGGTGTAGGTCCTGCAGTCGGTGATCAGGAGTCTCAGTTGTTCTCTCGGTGGCAGCTGTCCTCTGGATGGCTGACAGCACAGCATGGCGAACCACAGCAGCAACCTGGTACA
Source organism: Gila robusta (assembly GCA_030770095.1). Taxonomy (NCBI): domain Eukaryota; kingdom Metazoa; phylum Chordata; class Actinopteri; order Cypriniformes; family Leuciscidae; genus Gila; species Gila robusta. The sequence continues at coordinate 48,246 of JAVALU010001696.1, forward strand.
GACAACAGGGAGAGAGAGAAAGAAGGGGAAGGAAGAAGCCAGCAAGGGTTGTCTTTGGTTGGACAGGGCAGTCTTTTATTTCATGGGTGGCAACTAGGTTTAGCTTGCCTTGGTCCATGTTTTGCCACATCTTGCTGCTGGCATGTCGCTTGCTTCAGTGTATTGTCAGTGGCTCTGGTGCTGTGGTTTGCAGCGCATAATGCGTCATGGACGTACATTGGCCTTATCCCCCCTTTGCGCCGTTGCATTACACGTCTTTGTGTTGTGGTGTCAGACGGTGCACACATATAATGTTGCTCTGTGCACGCAGCATGTGCTGGGTGTCATGCAGTGTTCTTAGTAACTGGTTGTCAGTGAGTGTAGACGGCATTCAAGGGTTGGTTGGAGGGGTATGAGAGGTGGTGAAGCAAAGTCTTTATTGTGTCAGAGGCTCGCATGTTCGTTATGTTTGTCTTTGTAAACAGCAGAGCTAGCGTAAACTGCTCTGAGGTAGACAGTTTAGTTTGTAAAATTCTTATGCCGTGTGTAATCACTTCAAACTTCAGGGTGGGTGGGTTTGAAGTGCCAACAGCTAGTCGTTTAGTGCGCCAGGCTTGGTGAGGGTATGGGTTTGGTCATTCAAGTCTTTGTCAAGGCCCGGTTGCCTTGAGTGTCCTTTCACCTTTTTCCAGTAGACAATCATGTTGTTTGTTCTTGTGATGTCATCGCATGCCTGGAACCGGTGTTGGTGTGTGACAGGCATGTGTTTTGAAGTCTTACAGCCATTTTGTTTCCAGCCTGGAAGTTGGTATGGGAAACTGAGTGTGGCATAGTTAAAGTCTGTGCACATAAGGAGTTCTTTGATGTTATGCGTCAACGCGATGTGCAGCGTTATGAGAATGGCTGCTACCTCAGTATATTGTGATGACTGCGGGCCCAACTTGAAGTGTTGTGGTGGGCATGGCAGGTCATTTACCCACGGCACGCCCGCACCTGCTTGGCGAGTGCCCTCATGGTTGTAGGAACATCCATCGATGTAGGCTGTGGGCATACCTTGGCACGCATTCTCTTCAAAGTACCTGTGACAGATCAGTTGTTGCTGTTGGGGTTCTTCTACATCCACCGTTGCAGCTGGTGTGTTATCAGAGCAGTTTTGGCAGGCTGCCAGGCCGTTGCCTAGCGCAGACTTGTGATTTTGAGCATGACGTGCCTCAACATTGCGCGCCTGGAGGGCCATTAACCATGTGGCTATGCGTGAATTGGTGACCACGCCATCTCGGATGCGCTGGCTGTTGAGGAACGTTACAGCCCATACAGTGCATAGCAGAGATTTTTCACAGTCTGAGAATGTAGTCTCTGGTGGGAGAAGTGTCTTACTGGCATATGTAACGACTCTTTTGTCTTGATCATGCCTTTGGTACAGGCCGGCACTGAGACAGTGGTTGGAGAACCCAGCTTCTGGATAGAACTCTTTTTGTGGGTCAGGGTAAGCCAGACATGGAGCTGTGCCTAGGTGTCGTTTAGCTCATTCATGGCATTTTCTTGAACTTCTGTCCATACAAATGGGCAGTCTCTTTTTTAGAAGGGCAGTTAGCGGTTTCGCAATGTCTGAGTAGCTTTTGCTGAACTGCCGTGAGTAATTGCACACCCCTAGAAAGCTTCGCAGCTCTGAGATGTTGGTGGGTGGCTTGATGTTTTGAACAGCTTGAATATGGCTGGAGTGCGGTTCGATGCCCCGTGATCCGATGAGTAGACCCGCATAGTTGACTTTGGTTCGACACCACTGTCCTTTGTGGAGGGCGTTCTTGGCGCCGGCAGTGGATAATTGGTTCAAAACATAGTCTATCTCTTTCAGGTGGTCAGCCACTGTTCTGCTTTTCATGAGAACATCATCAACGTAGATAAGGTTACCTCTCCTTCTGGCATCTGGGCATGCTTTGTTCAGGGAGGTGTTAAACTCAGCGGGTGAGTTGGCATAGCCGAACGGCACCTGGTGCAAGTGAATTGTCTGTTGCCGAACGTAAAGGCTAGCTTGTGCTGATCTTCTGGATGCACAGGTATGGTCCCGAATCCAGAGGCCACATCAAGTGTAGAGAAGATTGTGTCTCCTCTGATTCTGGGTGTTTCTTGCTCCAGCTGGGTCAAGGGCCATCGGGACAGTGGCACCTGTTGATGCAGTCTCCTGTAGTCAATGGTGGGGTGCCCTCTGCCGTTTTGTTTGAGGACGGGCCAGATGGGGGCAGAATAGGTGCTGTTGCATGGAAGGATGACACCTTTTTTCAAGCATGGGTTCGATGATCTCTTGCCCCGGTTCGTGTGAAGCGATGGGGATCTTGTACTGCCTGACAAAAGTGGGAGGAGCATTAGGGTGCATTGGGATGCGCACGGTGTGGAGTTCGGTGAGACCACAATCTAAAGAGTCTTTGGTAAAGGATGCTTTGAACTTGTAAAGTACTTTGTAGATCTGCAACATTTTTAATTGCGTCAGCGTCTACGGCTCCTCTGTTGGTGTGTCGTCTGTCGTGTTGGCAGGCAGAGGTGCAGCAGTGTCCTCAGTCTCGCAAGCAGGCTGTCTGGAGACTTTGTATGCTGCAAGGTGTTGGTCCTCAGTCAGTGCTGTTCTGCATACCTGGTCTTTGTCCATCGGCATGACCGAAGTAATGGAGATGAGTTTGAAGGGTGCTGTGAACACTGTGTGGTCTGTGTTCCCTTCGGGCATCATTGAATATGGGATGGGCCCAATGATTGGTAGTGTGAGTTCAAAAGTCATGGAAGTCGTGGCTCAATAGCCATCCCACTCGGTAGGCTTTGGGAATTGTGATGTCCCTTGCCATGCCGTTGTTGAAAAGGATGTAGACTACACAAGATGACACTTCAGTAAGGGGTGTGGCTTGCAGCGTGAGTCCAAGTTCAACACATTCAGGTGAGGGTTGAAAGAAGCCCAGCGTGTGGTTTAGGGTTCGACCACAACGCATGTTGAGCCGGTCGGCGACCCCTTTGGTGTAAAATGGTATCACAGTTTCCTGTTCGTTGATTAGGGTGCAAACCTCAGGAATGGTCTGACCTGACAGGAGGTTCTCAGTGTTGGTTGGAACAACAGGGGGCTGTAAAGTCAATGGGGCCCACACTACCTCATTAATGATGTCCACATGAGCCTTGTGGCGAGTCAGGATGTCTGCTCCGATGTAGACATCATGGGGCGGGTCCGGAAGGACCAGGAAGTAATGGGTCAGACAGTCGGTGGTTCCAGTTCAGGTTCAAAGCCGTCATCATGGTTGATGGGCACGTGTTTAAAGGAAAATGGGTGTGTTTGCTGGCAGAAGGAAGGTCCGGTGTGTCTTCAATAAAAGCATTGAATAGTGAGACACTGATAGCTGAGTTGTCTGCCCATAGTGCAAGTACAATGTCAGTGGTGGTTACGTCATTCAACTGCAGGTCAGTTGTGACCTTGGGGCCGAAGGAGTCAGAGTCTTTGGTGAGCTGAAATGTGCAGAGTAGTGAACTTGAATCTTGGTCTGGTGCTGGAACTGTGTCCCCGTGGCTGGCTGTGAGAGTTCCCGTGAACTCTGTGACCTGACAGTCTGGCTCTGCGGGAATTCTCGTGACCTCTGTGACCCAACAGTCTGGCTCGGGTGGCCTGTGTGACTGGAGGGGGAGGGGTTCCCGCACTTGAGCCCAAACTTACAGTTATTTGAAGTCCAGTAAAGGTTCAAAGCGATCTAGCAGGTCTTTGCCAATTAGAAGTGGGTAGGTGTTCATTTTTGAGATGTACACTGGGTGGATCAGATTCATAGAACCAATTGTCAGGTGGATGGGAGCTACCTGTTTGAGCCGGATGTCGTTCTGGCTGTGGGATTGCACATTCAGCTCACATGTTTGAGATTTAAGAGTTCGATCTTGGCTCTTAGTTTTAGCACTGAGTCTTTCAAATAGTTGGGCTGACATTAACGTGATGTCTGAGCCGGTGTCTAGCAGGGTGTCAAGGCTCAAATCATTGTTCACAGTGGTTGTTAGGTAGAGTGTTCGGCCCACCCCCTTTTTGATCAGGTTTCCCAGAAGTCTTGGCGTCGGGGCTGGTCTGTGTGGGTCACTGCGGAGGCAGGTAGCCAAAACAGCATTTCTTGGTCTTTTGGGACTTTGGTCCCAGTTGTGGAACGCTGTGCTGTCCTGCTCAGGCTGTGCAGCTGTCAGCTGTGGTGGCTGGGTGTTGCTATCACTTTGTGATGTGGCTGTGGTCTGATGCTGACGCGCAGTGTTCTGGGTACCTGTTTCAAGTCTTACGCTTAGACATAGGACGTCTGGCTCGTCCCTCTTGTTTCTCTTGTGAGATCTCATGTGCAGAAGCTCTTTCAGCACCTTCAGGATCTCTGCCGTCTCTGACGTGGCTGCACTGTTTTTATCTGATGTGTGCTCAGACTTGTGCTTACCAGTGGCATGTTGAGAGGGGTACCGCTCCGGGCTGTCTGGGTTTGAGTCTCTTGGTGATGGGGGTAAACTGTTTCTGGGTCGCCGGCAGGCTTCCCAGAATCTTTCAGAGCGCTCGCTCTGGTGCCTTGGACGAGCACCATTGCGGCTGTGCTGCCCTCTGCTGGCTTGGAACTGTCTTGACTCTCTGTACAAAGGTCTGTGGTGTTGTGGGGCGCCCTCTAGAGTCAGCTCTGAATAGTGTTCGGAGACAGGGAAGATGGTGTTGTTTTTCACAGTCTTTCTGGACACAGTCTTTTGCTTGACATAAGCTTTGTGAGCCAAGTCTCGTAGCTGTTGGGCAGACATGGTCCGTGCACAGGCCAGGATGCCCATGTGATGACTCACTATGGGATGCAGGTTTTGGAGAAACAGAGTTCTGAAGTTTGAAATCCTCTTCCATACCTGGCTCTTTCCGGGCTCCGAAGTAGGCTTTGGGAATCGGCCGTAGTAGGTCTGTGGGGTTTCAAGTCTTGTCTGCTTGAGGTCCATGGCGATGAGGACCCCTTGGTCTGATTCTGGGTCAGAGAATGCTCGGATCAAAGCTTGTCACAGCTGCTGGTAGTCAGTTTTGACAGTCTCTGGTTGATAATATAGGAAGCTGCGCATGTCACAGCTAGACGTAATCCTTAGCAGGTGAAATCTGTCACAAGTAGTTACATTGGCTACAGTCTGTGAATGAAAGTCAATGTCTTGCAGGGTTCGGAGTGAACATAGGGATGTTTCTGGCCAGCTTGACGAGTTCTTTGGGGGCCATGCCATGGTTAGCGGCAGGGGTTCTCTGGAAGCTGGCTGGTGACATTTTGAGCAATGGGCTTTTAACCCCCCCTTTCAGCTCTGAGTTTGTGGCTGAAAGGTACGGACCGCTGGTTAGGGGAAACTTTGTGGTGTACGTTTCCCCTTCCCGGTCATTCTGCAGTCCATAAGAGTGTTTCAACTCTTCGTGAACAATGTCAAGTTCGTTTTTGAGATCGTGTCTCTGCTGAGTAAGCTCGTAGATTTCAGCTCGGGCTGCGTGCAAGTGGTTTTTGCATGCCTTGGCTTTAGCGTCTCTTTCTTTTAGTTCAGTCTCTGCTCTTGCAATGAGAGCTTCACCTTGTCGGAGTTTCTTGTTGAGTTCCTCTCTGGTGTTTCTCTCCGCTTGCTTTCTTTGGTCGGTGTCGAGACGAAGATCACACAGGGCCTTTTGAAGTCTTTCCGCTTCTTTCTGTAGCGCTGGGTCTGTTGCATCCTCTGTCCCGCGCTGGCCGTGGTTCTCGCGGAGTAGTTGATCTAGATGGCTCTGCGCGTGGGCCTGGTTCCTCCGCTTGAAGCTTTAGCGTTGTGGCTTCCTGCTCCAGGCTGATGCTGCTCCTTTCGCTGAGCCGTGCCTGGGCGACGGGGTTGTGTGCGATGCCTCTGACGATTCTGGCCCAGTCTTTGTAGTTCTAGCTCTGGGTCGGATCGTGGGCCATCAGCTTGTCCACGTCGGCGTCCTTAGGCAGGAAGGAGGTCGTCATGGCTCTCGACCATGACTGTAGGACTGGAACATACTGGCTCACTGTGGGCGAGAGGAACACAACACACAAAACAAAGAGACCAATGCAAGTTCGTTCTAAGGTTAACGAGCTATACTCATACGGGCTATGCCGTTTATGAGAATTTTAGGTGCAATCAGTTAGCGGAGCCAATTGATTTGGGTCGACTAAGGACCCGAACTAGAGTTTTGACAGGCAGTAGCCTAGCGGGTCACGTGATGACACCGGCTGCGTAATTGTCACTCTATTCTATTATTTAGCTTCCTTGGTGGCTCTCACAGGTTACTGTCTCTAAATGAAATGAAAGAAACAAATCACAACATTACACAAAGATAGAAGAGATCAGAGTGAAAGGAAACAATGAAAATGAATAGGTCTGAAATGAACTGGAATAAATACTAACACTGGAAGTGTTAGGGAGAATAAGGAGGCCTAAGCCTACTACCGCTGATTTAAGATAGGGCCTACGGGTGAGTGGGGTTGTCGGGATAGCAACCTAAGAAGGTGTGGCTTGGAGAAGAGATGGGCCAAACACTTAAAATATCCGGGAGATATCTAGTATTTTGTGGCTCATAGTAGGTGGAATGGGTTTTTTTATTAAATTTAGTTTACCTGCGGTGAATTGAGTCCACTCTGGTGAGAACCAGTGGCATGGTCAACCTCCCTGGCGCTTCCCAAACACTCAACCGCGGTGTCCTCGGCCCTCCGTTACTCTGTGTCGCGTTGCGCCCTCCCAAACAGCCTTTGTGACTTTAAACACAACTCGGCAACGCCAAGATGTCAACCGCCAGACAACACTACAAAATTGGGCTGTTCCCTAGAACCCTCCAGAAGGAGTGGCCTCTTTTTAGGCCCCGGTTTAGGTACTGGTCCCAGAAATTGCCTTTTGTGTCGGCTGGACTGGTTGACTACCTTTGGAGTGCCAAATTGCTGATGTCAGCACTGTGGGCCGCAACGACGGACAGAGATAAAAGAAACCGAGATTCACGCACAGCCAGTGTTGGTAACGCTGGTCGGACAACCCTGCTGGCCGGAACACCACCAGAGATGACTTCAAATCACCAAGGGAGTTACTACAATAGATACAAAAAAGGATGAACAAGGGAAGCATAAAGTGAATTAAGGCTTGTTTGTTTAAACCAAATTGAGTGATTATTTATGTAGCAATAAGAGTCGAAGGTTTTACTAAATAATAATAAAAAAAAAGAAATTATGATAATGTTGGTAATTATCAAAATAACCTCACCCAAAAGAGAGGAAAAATAATAAAAATCTAAATATGAAGAGACAGGATTGAAACACGGTAGAAAAAGCAGGCCGCAGTAGTGGGTTTTCACCACAAGGGGGGCGTACTCCTTCTCTAAATTTACACTGGTTTAAAACCAAATTAAAATAAGCGTGAAAGGAGATTGAGAAATCAGGATAATATCTTATAATAATTACGATAACAGTGAAGTGTCATCAATGATTATAAAATAATAAAAAGAGAAAAAGTAGAAATAAAACAATCCAAAACAGAATTTGAAAAGAGAGAAAAGGAGAGTTGAGTGAACCGACTTGGCGAGGGGGCAGCCACTAGGACTTCCTACCAAGTGGGCTCACGGTAGGCTGGGATTTTAATCTAAGTTTTAATTCAAATCTTGTTTGACCAAACTTAAAGTAAATGTACCAGTCAAAAGCAGGAAAATTGTCTACCACAAAATAATATTCGCACAAGCAAAGCTATAAATGCAAATAATTATTGAGAATTTAGACAGGCTAATTCACAGGGAAATTAATTCAGCAGTAAAGAGAGCATTATCTTAAACGGCCACGAGATGGCGTAATTGTGCTCATGCATGCTGATGTCAGAAGGCGGGGCGTAATTTGAGATTTCTAAATACCTAAAGGACGCCCTCTGGTGTTTAGCAAGCGGAATTACAACCGACTTTAATGTGATTTAAACTTAGAGCTTTCAGCTCGCGTCGTGCGCTGATTTCCTGCAATAAATCACAAATGAACAAACAGATCTCTGTGGATCTTTTCGGTGCTATAGTGCACAAGAGCGTGAAAGGAATTTTCGTCTGTTGTTACTCACATAAACATTTTTATGTATTAGATTTACATTTAAATGTATCAGATCTTTAATTGGGTAGCTAAACCAATTTTGACCAGGAGTTTACCGTTTTTGTTGAATGTCACTGGGTTAACCACAAATTCAATAACGACATTATGTAAGTAAGGCCTTTTACCACTGAACAGAGGAAACTCGCTCTCGATCAGATTTACGTCTTGCTCTGATAAAGAGATTCTCGTCTTAATCAGGCGTTTAAATAATATTAACATGTACCAGCTGTAAAGAGTTTGCTTCGTCTTTACAGGGACAGTTATAATATTATGAACTGCAGTTTAATTTAGCAATTAACAGTGTTCACATGTTAAACATATTTCATAGGGTCAATTTGCTTAACTGAGATCGGCTTCGTGCCGATCAGTTCTTCAGTGGGTTGCGTTGCGCGACTTTCACTGGAGCGCACATAAAAAAAATAAATAATACACAATATACTCATAGATTGAAACTGAATTTGCTCATAAATCAAAGTTTAAAATGCGTCACGTTCTCCACCAAAAATGTAGCGACAATGAGTCTTACATTAAATTAGCTCAAATTATATATAGGGAATTTTAATAATTAATCATGAATATGATTAATATACAGCATATTAAAGTTAAATTATCGAAGTTGAAAATAGATCGATTGTACATATGAATGATCAATCACAACGAATTATAATTCATCATTCATATATCAATGGTCCACTTCCAGATCGATTATGAGAGATAACCTTTAATGGAATTAATTTAGCTATCAAACTGTTTGTCCAGCAAACGGCCGTAAGATTAACTTGTCAACTTCCTAACAAAGTTATCCCTTCTTATAAACTCTAAGAAATATCAATGTCCTGGCCGTGAACATTAATTTTCCTGCGTTTATAAAATTAGACTACTCAACATAGTCAATAATAAAAGCTTTTGTAGCTAGGATCACATTTCATTGACTTGTAAAAATGAGCATTTCAGACGAACAATCAAGAATATAATGGTTTTAATAATTGGACTAATAATGCATCAAACTACAATTCACACGGAATATATGTGTATACACTCGAAACAAACAAACGAAAACATTACAAACACGAATTAAAATAGGATGAGAGAGGGAGAGAAAACGATATATATATATATATATATATATATATATATATATATATATATATAGAGAGAGAGAGAGAGAGAGAGAGAGAGGATGAGAAAGTGAAACTAAAGGATTAGAGATTGCAGTACGGCACAAAACACAGACAAAATGAACCTTGAGAGACACAAAGATCAAATCCCCTGAATGGGGTAAACAGATCTTAAAGCATTTAGATCGATAGGAATTACGATACTTGCATGATTCTTCGTGTGGCTGAGAACCAAAGCGTGTGTGTGTCTCTGTCCTCGTGTCACGCGTTCACGTGGTCTTTCAGAGCGAGGGAGCGCGTTAGTTTGAATGTCCTTTGAGGTGCAGTTGCTGGTTGGTTCAAAGAGTCTCTTTAAAGTCGAAGTTGCCGATTACGTTCATTTCGCTGAAAGTGAACGTAGGAAAGTCCGAAGACGAAAATAAAGAAAGATTAAAGAAAAAGGAGAAACACGGCGTAAAGCTCCCTAATGAGCCATGGCACCGGAAACCTCTCACAGGGAAAAAGCTCTCCCAGAAACTTCTGTGTCAGTCTCTTATGGAGAGGAGGGGTTCACGCCTGCTTCGCGTACGTGAACCAATCATCTTAGAGCATCTCGAGCGGGAAAAGTTCTTCTTTGTCCTGTCAGGATAATTTGTGACGGTATGAAATTTAGTCATTTCTACCCAGAAAGATTGCACACACAGAACAATACATTTTACTGTAATATCCTATGTATGACTTGTTTAGTCAAAACAAGATGGTCAAACAGGTACCAAGAATGGCCGGAAAGAGTAGAAGAAACAAAGTTACATTCATATGCAGAATTACACACATTTAATGTTCACTCACACGACTATAAAGCCATAATACCGGCTACCATGACCTAGGAAAGATCAAATTCAGGTTTATACATTTCTTAAGTGGTTATACTTATAGAAAATATAAGATTGCAGAGTCTATTCCTCTTTCTTTATCAGAATTCAAGTGGGAGCTGTGACTCCCTTGGAATTCCTTTTGGGGGTCATAAAGTTTATGACCTAGCAAGAGGGATAGTTGCCGAAGGTGATCCTGTTAGGGAAGCTTTCTTTGGAAGTATACTTAAGATTCGAAGTTACAAAACAGTCTCAAATTTCATCTATAGAATAAGACAAAACTAATTAGATATGCATGCATACAGGAAGGTCAGATACAATTCTGTGTTATATACATTAAGGACATTTCTATCCTAAGTTGCACACAAAGGACGTTTGTGTGCGGGTATGTATGGCGTGTGTGTATAAGTTCATCCCGTGGTTGGCGGGTGGTGAACTTTTTTGCTCATCCCCTGCGGGTGATTGTGTGTGCGTTTTTGAATGGACAATGTGGAAGTGACAATGTTCGTCTTGTTATCGTCTTGTTATCGAAGGGAAACCCTGGGGAGTTCTCCGCGTGATCTTGAGCCAAAGCGGCCTTTTGGTCATATGCCTTTTGGTCACATGTGGTAAAACCGGACACTGCTTTGTGTATCCATTAGTAATTTAATCAACTGGCAGAACTGGCCATCTGCTTGCGGTTACAACCGTAATGAATCACTCAGCGGGATTTCAGAAACAACACATTTCAGCGCTAGAATGACTCTTATTTAACAAACCAACGCAATTAATGCACTACTAGTTAACCGGAGATGTTTTATTTACAAGAAGACTTGGAGATCGTTGCTGAAGGCCCGGACTGAAACCAAATGAATTGTCTTTTTATTAATGCAGAATAAAATCTGAGTAATTTCTGTTGCCCGGTCTCGTTCATCGACACACACAACACAGAGCTAAACGAAGACCGGTCACGCGTGATCCAACAGAGGAAACATACAAACACACTCCGTCATTTTGGTCACACAGATAAGAGTAGGATTGTTCGAAACTGCTAAGTATTTCATTGTATTTGTGTACACTCACAATAAAACAGAACATTGTGCTTTTGTAAAATAAATCAAACAAACAGGAAGTGTTTTCTGTCGTCTCGGTTTCCTTTCCGTCAACTTGTTTGTGGAGCGCCTCACAGAAATGAACCAAACTCAGCAGAATACTGTCACAGTTTCTTCTCTTGTTTTCTTAATCTGTTCATTATTTAACTCAAATATATTCAGCATATTTATTCCTTTTATACAGGCCTATAGACTATGATTTTATGAAAACAAATTATTATTTTATATTAAATGTAACTCCTTCCTTGAATCCTCCTGGCGACCCAGGGTTTGGAAACCTGTCCTCTAGGGAACTGAGTTTGGCACCTCTAGTATAAGTGAACCTCAAGGAATACAATAATGTAAAAACCCATGGCATGACCCTGTAAAGATGTAAGATGCATTATTAAAGGATTCTTCAGCTATTAATGATTAAACACTCACAGAGCTTTTCTGCAGTTGACCACAGCTGGTATCAGTCTTCTTCTACCCTCAGCTGATGTGTTGTATTTCATGGTGTTCAGCTCATCCAGCGTCTCCTCTGAGATCTGAAGCATGTAGGAGATTGTTGAGCAGTGAGACGGAGAGAGTTTCTCCTCTGAGTGTTTGTCTGATTTCACAAACTCCTGAATCTCTCTGAACAGAGTCTGATCTTTCACTTCCAGCAGACAGAGGAACAGATTGATGGATTGATCCGCTGAGAGATGAGATGATTGTTTGATCTTGTCTTTAATGTACTGTGTGATTCTCCTGATGGTCTCTGAGCTGTTCTCTGTGTGTGTCAGTAGATCCTGTAAGAGTCTCTGATTGGACTTCAGTGAGACGCCCAGCAGGAACCGCAGGAACAGATCCAGCCGTCCATTCCCACTCCTGCGGGCTTTATTTACTGCTGATATTAGTAGATCATACAGAGAGACTTCATCAGATCTGAATTTATCCAGAAGCTGCAGTGAATCAGAATCACTTTCAGAATCATATTCAGAATCAGAATCACTTTCAGAATCATATTCAAGGTTATGCTTATATTTTTTATCCAGAAGCTCCAGTGGTTTCTTGTTCTTGATTATATAGCAGTAAAACACATAGAAAGCAGCGAGAAACTCCTGAACGCTCAGATGAATGAAGCTGTAGACTTTCCTCTGATGAATCACAGATTCCTCCTTAAAGATCTCAGTGCAAATCCCAGAATGCACTGAGGCGTCAGTGACGTCTATGCCGCTCTCAATCAGGTCCTCCTCATAGAACATCACATTGCCCTTCATCAGCTGATGGAAAGCCACTTCAGCAAGTTTCACAATCACTTCTCTGTTGGAGCGCAGGAGTTTCTCTGGATCTCTCTCTTCATACTTCTGATTCCTCGTGTGGATCTGAATCAGCAGGAAGTGGATGTACATTTCAGTCAGAGTTTGAGGGATTTCTGCACTCAGATCTTCTTCCAGGAGCTTCTGGAGCACAGTGCATGAGATCCAGCAGAAGACGGGTATGTGGCACATGATGTGGAGGCTTCTTGCTCTTCTGATGTGAGAGATGATTCTGCTGGCTTGATGCTCGTCACTGATTCTCTTCCTGAAATATTCCTCCTTCTGAGGCTCATTGAATCCCTGAATCTCTGTCAGACGGTTGATGTATTTGGAGGGGATCTGATTGGCTGCTGCTGGTCTGGAGGTGATCCAGATGAGAGCCGAGGGAAGCAGATCTCCTTTCATGAGCTTTGACATCAACACACCCACTGATGAAGTCTCAGTCACATCAGAAACTTCCTGAGCGTCTGGAAACATCAGTGTGATTCTGCTTTCATCCAGACCATCAAAGATGAACACAACTTTACACTCCTCATAAATCTTTGAGTCCAGATCTTGAAGTTCAGGATGAAAGTCCAGCAGAAGTCTGTGAAGACTGTACTGATGATCTCGGATCAAGTTCAGCTCTCGAAATGGAAGCACAAACATGAAATCTACATCCTGATTGTCTTTCCCCTCGGCCCAGTCCAGAATGAACTTCTGCACAGAGACGGTTTTCCCGATTCCAGCGATGCCTTTAGTAAGAACAGTCTTGATCTGCTCTCTCTCCTCGCGTCCTGGTTCAGGAGAGGCTTTAAAGATGTCATTGCAGGAGATTGGAGTGTCTTGTGAGTGTTGTGTTCTGGCTGTTTTCTCCATCTGTAAAACCTCATGTTGTTTATTCACTCCTTCACTCTCTCCCTCTATGATGTAGAGCTGTGTGTAGATCCTGTTCAGGAGGGTTTCAGTCTCTTGGAGTTTCAGTCCCTCAAATAATCTCTCATACTTGTTCTTCATGCTGGTTTTGTGTCTGTGTTTGACTCTCTGTAGTTCATCATTCACTGGTTGAGGAGAATCCTGATCTCCTGTCTGATCATCTCTGAATGGTAACAAAATACAAACATAAAACATGTTTGTGAATAAAACATGCAAGGAACAGCAACACATTTATGACAATTGTCAGTTTAACAGATTCTCCTTGTATACAACATTTCTACAATAAAGTACAACATATTTACACGGTTGTGGTCTCTTAGTTTACTGTTCTAGTTGGGGTTTAAAATAAATTAAATTATAATTATTATTTTTTGTTAACAGTACCTTAAAAAATACAACTGCTCATTGTTAGTATAAAAATCATCCGCTTATAGTGATTTGACCCAGACAGATCACATTAGCTCAGGTCCATTAAAATATAGTTACAACTTTTGATTTTAATAATGTATTAATTAGTAAATGTTGAAATTAACATGAACTAAGATTAATAGTTGCTTTAAAATTATTGTTCATTGTCCGTTTATGTTAACTAATGAATTCTTATTGTAAAGTGTGACTGAATGATAATAAAGAATCTGAACGATTTCAATCAATATCTAGGGCATGTTTTAGGTCAGATTAAAATGTAAAAATGTTTAAGTTTGAAAATAAATATCGTATTAAATCTTTAAGCATTTAAAGGATTAGTTCACCTCATAATTAAAATTTCCTAATAATTTACTCACCCCAATGCCATCCAAGATATCCATGTCTTTCTTTCCTCATTGGAAGAGAAAATAAGTTTTTTGAGGAAAACATTTCTGGATTTTTCTTCGAATAATGGACTTTAATGACAACCAATATTTTGAAGTCCAAATCAATGCAGTTTCAAAGGTCTTTGAAGTGCTTCAGTGGACTGTGCAGGATCGCAGCTGAGGAGGAGGGGCTTATCTAGCGAAACGATAGGTTATAAAAAAAAAAATATATATATATATATATATATATATATATATATATATATATACACACACATACTTTTTAACTACAATTGTTCGGATTGAGCTGATCTGCAACGCGCCGGGAACTACGTCATCACGTTGAAAGGTCACCGTGCGAAGGAGGTTAGTTCAAATTGTATTGTATGTTGAATGACATATTTATGTCTTTGTGTCATATTATTGTTTAAAATGGTCCTTACGTGTGCGTATCCTGTGTTTAAATCTTTTAAAACCTAAACGTTTTTTTTTTCGAGCGTGACCTTTCAACGTGATGACGTAGTTCCCGGCGCGTTACAGATCAGCTCAATCCGAACAATTGTAGTTAAAAAGTATATATATATATTTTTTTTTTAAATGACCATCGTTTTGCTAGATAAGCCCCTCCTCCTCAGCTGCGATCCTGTGCTGTCCACTGCAGCACTTCAAAGACCTTTGAAACTGCATTGATTTGGACTTCAAAATGTTGGTTGTCATTGAAGTCCATTATTCGAAGAAAAATCCAGAAATGTTTTCCTCAAAAAACTTATTTTCTCTTCCACTGAGGAAAGAAAGACATGGATATCTTGGATGGCATTGGGGTGAGTAAATTATTAGGAAATTTTCATTTTGAGGTGAACTAATCCTTTAAAGGGGTGGTTTACTGCTTTTTTTCTTTGCATGATTGTGTTTATGGGGTGCAATATAACATGTCTAAGTGTGTGTTTTTTTTTAAAAAGCCTTATTTTTCTTAAATTTCACCTTTATTGTAAGCCGCTTTCTCCTCTGTCATTTGAACGACCGGTTGACTTCCTGATTCTATGAAACCACTCCCTCAGAAACAGGCAATGGGCTTAGATTGGTTAGTTGGGCCGCTGTGTTGTAATTGGCTAAACTGCGTAGTGCACATAGTCCGGAAACTTCACGGTCATTACCTTTACAGGCGAAAGCTGCATGTGCTCCGGTCAAATGTAAATAGTGTCAATAGCCTACAGCCGTATCAGATTGAGCCAGAATCAGACCCAGAAAGCGGCAATGAAGAGAGTCAAGCAGAACCTCCCCACGGCTCTTACAAAATGTTTCTGAATGGTACATTTTATTATTATTATTCTATTCTATTCTACTATTATTATAAGAATTTCGATACGCTGTTACTTGAAAATGCTACTGCTGCTTATAGCTTTTGAGATACGGTTTTCTCCAGATTTAACATTTAATATAACTGAATAAATGACAGAGTAATACCGTTTTTTAAAGTTATTGTTTTATCGATATAATGAACAACCGTTTATCTATTCACAAAACTTAGTTTACTCAGTGTATCGTTTTCTTTAGGTGTACACGTTTGTCTTACACACACAAAATAGCATCGAACTAACTGGCTACTATAAACAAACAGCGTTGGCATTGGTTTACGTTCTTGATCAAATCGAAAAATTACATCATAAAGAATACATGGAAAATACATTTACAAAATTAGTACATAATTATAAATTCAGGTCCAAAATGTGTGTACGCGTTTGTCATAGACACACGAAATAGCATAACTAAGTGGCTACTAAAGCCAGCGCTGGCATTTGTTTACGTCCTTGATAAAACTAAAACATTGCGTCTGAAATTATACATGCAAATACATTTAAAATTATTAAGTCTTACTTACAGGTTGTGGCCCAACAACTGCTGCCTCTGGTTTTAAAGTTGGAACTGCTTCATGCTTTAGTAACAGTTGAATCCGGTGTTGCACCGGCATTAAATTCGTGGATATTCTGGAAGCTGTCTTCCGTAAAATGCGCAGCACAGAGAGCTAAATTACGATTGTAATTTTCAGGAACATAATCAAACATAAATTGTAGCCATTGTTGACGAACTACAGCGTCCGTAGGAAGCCCGAACACAGAAGACCTGACAGCTGGGTGAAAATAACACACTTTCGACGGCATGGCTACTGCTCTCCACTATAACTCTTCCTCTTCGACAAAGCACAGAAATATGGCCACGCCCCCTTTTTTGCATATTCCGGAGGGAGGGTTGATTATGGGTTAGTAGTTACGTATAAAACCCGGGAGTATCTCGTTGTAATCCCATTCGAGTCGTTTTTGTAGGCATTAAACTTCCTGATTTTTAAAAGACGATATCTCTGCTTACGTTGAACTTTCAGCGCAGCAACTTTGCAGATACTGTTCATGCACCAACAGCAACATTACACACTATTTAAAATGAAAAAAGTGAAATCGCAATCAACCACCCCTTTAAGTATTTGGTGCAGTGATGAACACCATTGTGAATACAGAACTGTGAATGGCACCCAGCTTTGTTTACAGGGTTACCAGGGTAACGGCTGCATTTCTGCTGTTGCATCAGCGCCATCTACTGTCAGAAAGTGAAAGAGCATTTCCATGTCCTTTCCTCGGTCCGCCATGCGCTTCTCATTCGTGTTGGTGTTGTTCACATCAGAGTGCACATGCCTCTGTGACGCAGCATACAGCAGCGGTTTAAACAGCGGATGGAAAACTATTCTCAAAATGCATTCTGAGTAATTATTCACAGTATTTTGAAGTTCCCATGACAGCAATACCGCGCATGTTCATTATTGCGATATATATATCGTATTGCTGTATATCGGCACATGTCTTATTGCATACGTGACTCAGTGAGTTCATTTCTATTTTACAGTGACAAGCTTAAACAACACATCGAGCACTTATGAAACATCTCGTTTGTGCAGTAATGGCTGTTATGTTAAGCAAAGTTTATTAATTAAAGCAAAAATTAGCACTGTTGTCATCCGTAGAGCCACTTTATACCTGTAATAATAAAATGTGACTTATCCAGAATCAACTTATCTGTTTCTTTTCTTTCAAAAATGCAGTTTGGACACATGACTTATAGTCAGGTGTGACTTGTTTTTGCAGAAAATACTGTAATGGCTTTCCTGACATTACAACTACAAATTTTGGTCTTAGGTCTGTACATATTTGCACTACATTTCATTAGAATTATATAAGCAAACATTGACATTGTCCATTGTTCTTATTTTATTAAATAAATGTCTCACACTACAGCAGTTAAATCACCAAACACACGTTTATCCTCACCTGAGGTCAGAGGTCACTGGTTCATCACTGGGGTCAGAGGTCACTGGTTCATCACTGAGGTCAGAAGTCACTGGTTTATCACTGGGGTCAGAGGTCACTGGTTCATCACTGGGGTCAGAGGTCGCTGGTTCATCACTGTATTTAAGACGCTGAGTCATTGATCCATCACTCTTCAGAGACACACAGCTGGGTTCTGGAGATGAAGATCTCTTCCTCTTCCTGGAGATACTAAGAGAAGATATGATGATTTATACACATCTTTACAATAGATTAAAACTAAATGATTAGTTCAGATGATCAGTGATGTTGTGTGAGTCTGTCTATTGTGTCCAGTACTGGATTGTGTCTCACCTGGGGTCAGAGGTCACTGAATCCATCTCCAGGATCTGTGGGATTATTCATAGATCTGTGACTCTTCAGAGACTCACTGCTGGGTTCTGGAGATGCTGCACTCGTTCTCAAAGACTGACGTCTTCCCTTTATATGGAAACAATGAGAGCATTACATTAATATCACAATCAGCAGCTTTAATTCAAAGAGATTTACAATGTATTCAAGATTATTTTCAGCACATGTTCCCTAAGAACATCAATGTATGAACACAACAGAGGCATCATTCAATCATAAATGAAATGGACTAAAACATATATTTTCTCTTATAATTTAATAGGGATGGACCGATACCACTTTTTCAGAACCGATCAGATCCGATACCAAAAATTCTGAGTATCGACCGATACTGATCCGATACCAGCGCAATTTTTTTTAAATCAAGTAGAATTTCTATAACTCTGCGTGTTAAACTGAACTTCGTTATAAAGAATAACAACAAATCAAAAAAAATTATGATCATAATCTATGACAAAAATGCTATTATAAACTAGATTAGTGGATAATTCAGCAGTAAAATTTACTCTAGAAAAATCACGAGTGCACAATAATTTGATAAAATCTGAACATTTAGTGAAAAAAAACCATTATTTAGTGTGGAACAATTAAGAGACAATAAGTGTAGTACTAAATCTGGTAAAACGTTACACATTGCTTTGTATTGTTGTAAAATACAAAAAGATTTTAAAAAATTAGGCTATATATACTATAAAATTAAGACATTTTTTTTATAGCGCAGCTGTTTAATGACGCAACAACATATGATAGATAGTCCTATCAAGAACAAGAAAGGCTATTAATAATCTTTAATTGCGCAAAAGTATTATAATATGAAAGGCTGCAATACAGTGCGGCACACAGCGCTTATGCGCATCCCGAGCGCAGAATGATGCACTTGAAGCAACACGGAGTCACAGCGCTTCGAGTCCGCATTGAAAAGTTCAAAACACCGCCTTTCCACTGCACACGACATTCGCATACGATTGTCGCATTTCGCCCCCTAGTGTCAGTCGCATGGAACTTTGAAATTGGTCGTGAAGACACCGTTACCCTTGGCTATTCACAATGGTAAAATGAATGATTTTAATGAATGTACTGCATTCAAACAAATGACCCTCAATACATCTAAAATGAAAACAGTGGATTTTATAGAGCTAATCAATATAAATATTGATTTAATTATTATAAAATATTTTTTTCTGCCATAATTATTAATAACCGACATTTTACAAAAATAGCGTTTACAGAATAAAATTAAAGAGTTAAAATATTGGTAATTCTAGCCTCGCGCTCATAGTTTTGATTAGAATACATCACATCCGGTCGGCTGGTCGCATACGCAGAAGTTCAGATATTTCAACGGATCCAAAGCTCAAATCGGATCCGAATTTTCCGCATACGCATATGATCGGAACTCCCCGCAGCTCCCGTGCGACTCTCCATTAGAAATGAATGACTTCCGGTCTGACGGCTGTCGTTTGTCGTGTGCAGACATTGATGCGTAGTGTATTATACAGTATCTATCTATGCAATAGTTTATTGAGCATTTTCTTTTAACAGTTTTCAATTTCAGTTACTGTGCGCGTGAAGAACAATTAGCCTATAGTGCTCCCTACTCCAGTGTGATCTAACAGACACCCGGTAGAAAGTAACATGATTAAGGTACAGCAAGTTAAAGCAATTTTATGCGAAACCATAGATCTTTATCTACAGATCAAGTATAATAATATTAACGTTGAATCATCTTGGAGAGAGTTTCATCGTGTTGACTGTCGTAACCGAAAGTGACGCGCTGTTTGAACGCTGAATGGAGAATGACTGACAGCCGCAGAGGAGGGAAAAGTTTACGTGAAATTGAATTTAATATTCATTTCTACCTCACATTAGACTACAGAATGGCTTCTGAACACTTATAATATAGTGCACGAAAACTACCCAGCTAACATGAGTCCAGCGGTCCAATGGTGGACCACCGGTGGCAAAGTCGGCGGCCCACTGGCGTTTTGTTCATCGTTATTCTATCGTGCTGCTGGTTTATAATAATAGTCCAGGCAAAGTAGCGTTTTACGACAGACTAATTGTAAAAGATTTTTTTGCAGCTTAGATCATTTCTATGAGGTGTCCAGAACAACATACTAAAAGTCCTAAGAAATCCTAGTTGAGGAAATATGTTAAATTCTCATCGATCCGAGATGTGTGCCAATAAGGCCAGGCAACAATACACCCCAATGCGGCTATTATTTTCCTTTACTCCTATCAAAATGAAACTTTACACAATGAAAGTACCCATGAAAAGTAATTTTTTTTGTATTACAAGTTTCTTTGAAAATGAATTTTAATATGCAAATGAACTATACACTTATTGAATATGTCCTAATGTGCATAGGCAGAAACACCCTTCATATGTATGACAAATCAGCCCAATCTTCATCCAATCATCCTACTGCCAATGGGTGATGGCAATGCTGCTTTTAGACTGGCCTCTAACCTGAAAACTGCCTGGCTTGGTAGTACCTTCCAGGGGTATAACCCCCGCCGGTATAGTCTTCAGGGGTCCCATTCCATGGAACGTCCCAGCACCATCAATGGTTGCCACATTGTGGTCGACGTTGTCTGCAACATATTGTATATGATGCTCTTCTGTGAATCCAGGGATCTCAGTCCCTTGTGCCACTGCTGAACTCTGTTCATATTTCATCACATCTGCATAGGAACAGGCAAAACCATGCTCATGGAGTGTGTTTACCAAAAAGCGTGATGCAAAATGGTGATGCATCTGGACCCCTAGGCCAAGCTGAAGAGGTGCAATCATCATCCTTGGTCTTATTGCTTGCATGATGGACTGTCCGATTGATGCAACTTTTGTATCAATGTTTTTACCAGCAAACATATTTCTCAGTAGAACTTGTAGTGACTCTGGAACATAGCTTGCAGCAGCTGCAATGTCACTTGAGTTTGGGTAAGAGTCGTTTAGGACTTCCATGAATTTGACATCACTTCCAATTTACTTTGCAGCGGTTTTAATTATATTCAGCTTCTCGTCTTCTGGATTATTAGATTTTTGTTGCTTGTGAAATTCAAGAAGAATTGAGTGGGCTGTGTCTCGCAAAGTGACCACACATTGATTTTCCAGGCCAGTCATTATTACTCTATCTCCAAAGTGTTCCTTTATTTAAATTTTCATCCACTTAGCACAATATGGTTCACAACCTGTGTCTTGCAAGTACTCTGTCATCTTTACCATAAGGTCTTGAATAGTAATTTGTTCATCATCGTATTCTTCTAAAAAGTTTGCCACCTTTAGGAATGCTGTTGTTCTCTCATAATCTTCAGGTCTTCCGACTTTGAATCTTTTGGGTTTGTTGCCAGGTTTTGCAGAGAATTGACTCGGAATATTCTTCATATTTCGAAAGTTAGTGTTGCATATGTTGTGGTACATTGCATCGGCTGCATGAAGGTCATGGACAGATGATATTCTCCCCAAAACAGTATCAGACCATTCATCGTTCCTTAAGTGGCAAACCTGCACAATAATTTCCGGAAAGTCTCCTGTTCTTACGGGGTAGATATCAATTTTCTCTCTCTGCTTATTTTTCTTATCTATTTCAGTTGGTTGTCCACAGAACAAGCAATGCCCTTGAAAATCGAAGTTTTGTTCTGAGCGGAGATTATGTTTGATTTGTGGTTGTTGCAAAGATGGTATTACATTATCACGTACAATATTTTCTGCTTTACAATAGCTGCGGCGGCATTCGATGTGTACTCTGTCTCCAGGAATTGTCACTAAGCTACTTCCACGTTGAGCACTGGCACGGTTCACACCATTGCTGCCTTTTGCTCGTAGAACAACCGATGTGTTTTCATCACTGAATGACTCATTACATATTTTACACTTCTCCATTTCTCCGTTTACATACATTACACACTGCATAAACAAAAAAGAAAAAAAACAGTGTTGTCTAGCAATGAAATTAGGCCCAATTGAATTTCCTAGGGCGAGCAAGCTAACGTTAGTTCGTTTCAGTAGACTAGGTGATGCTACTTCAAGATGAAAAGTAGTTTTGGCCTTAAGCAAAATGTGTCTACTGTAAAATGTCTAGTTAGAAAGGAGTTGGTAACTTAAAATGTTCCGATTGGGTTTCTAGCCTCGATATTGCTGTTGCTAGCTTCTCATAACACTGCAAAGCTACTTTACAAACGGTGGAAGTCTGATGTGTGGGGTTAGGGTGGTCTGAAATACTTGCTCACTAAAAGAAAAGCAGTTTTGGTGTCTGGCAAAATTATTTTAAAGAGCTGGAATGTCTGGAAAGTGTGTCTATCTCTTAGTGTAGCTCATTTGCATATTAAAATTCATTTTCAAAGAAACTTGTAATACATTTTTTTTTACTTTTCATGGATACTTTCATTGTATAAAATTTTGTTTTGATAGGAGTAAAGGAAAAAAAATAGCCCCATTGGGGTGTATTGTTGTCTGGCCTTACTGGCACACATCTCGGATTGATGAGAATTTAACATATTTCCTCAACTAGGATTACTTAGGACTTTTAGTATGTTGTTCTGGACACCTTATAGAAATGATCTATGCTGAAAAAAATTCTTTTACAATTAGTTCTATTTTTGGCTCCAAAATGAGTTACTTTGCCTGGACTATAAGTGTTTTCTGGCAGACCACGGTCGGTCCACGGTTTATAATCAGTTACTCATGCTATCCAAAATGCCCTTAATGGATAAAAAAATAAGCAATGTACACCAGTCTCAACAGCAGTTGCAACTATATTTTTATTAAAAAAAATTTCAGTGGACAGATTAAATTAATACATTTATATTTATCAGATTATTTTATTCAACGTGACTATTAGTCAAGTACATTATTATTTTTTCTAACGTAAAAAAACGTTAGATTAATAGCTGCGCAGTACTTGGTGCCTTTTGTCCGCATAAATGAATTCTAAATAAACATATATTTATATATTTATTATAATAAACTTGTAGGCTATTGCAGTATATTAAATCGTTTTTTGACCTAATTATTTTGCACTGAAATGACACACTCGAGTCTGTCGGCTCTGACAGCGTTGCATCACGAGCACCTGCGCAATATAGCCTATGATTTCTGAAAATAGTACTATGTCAACTAGTGATATCAGCACAAGAACTGTTGAGGAATATGCAACATAATTTAGACAATTGTTTTTGTCATAATGTTATGATAACTGACAGACACTATCATTTCAGCCGCTCTGTGCATGTCCTCTGGAGCTCAGCTTCGCGGCTGAGACACGAATAGACTATTCATTTAAAGCTTTTACTCTTAAACACACAAGGCACATCCACTTTAATAAAAACATAATATTTATTAAACAAACCAGATCAAGACGAGAGCAGAAACGAAATAAAGTGCATAACTGAAAAATCAAGCATAGGCTCAAAATACAAACGGTGGGCACAGCGCAATTGCGCATTAGGCTCCAAAAAAAAAAAAAAAAAATCCAATAAATAATACTAGAGATAAATGGTCACAATAATAAAAGTGAACCATAAAATTCCAGCGTGGTCTGGGTGTGTCTGGGGGATACTACCGTTGCGTGCGGGGCGCCTGCAGTTAACTTATAAAACGATTATTTCTAATTGGCATATTTCAATGTTTTATGCCAATTCTGATATGTTCATTCATATAGCAACTCAAAACATACGGGGCAACTAAACGCAGACAAGTTAGCTTACTGTTTTTAGGTGATATGCCATGTTTGATGTCGAGCTATGATATGCAAACTTTGCCTTCGACTTTTTTCTATTTTCATAAAATACTGCCACACTCCCGATGTCTTTGACATGGTAGATTACTCTGACAGTAAATTAAACGCTAAATTCAGCAAACCACCATGGATGATGCAGACCAATGCCTTAGTAGTTCTTTCTTCAATCTGTCTCCAGTGGGTTGGGCTAATCCAAAAAAGTGAAAACAAGGGGGGTGTTCTGAAGAGAGACTGTTACCTGTGAAACAGGGGTGCTCTGAAAACACCCCCATTAGCAATTAGTGATTAAATGAATGTAATGAAATTAACACGGCAAAA
Source organism: Gila robusta (assembly GCA_030770095.1). Taxonomy (NCBI): domain Eukaryota; kingdom Metazoa; phylum Chordata; class Actinopteri; order Cypriniformes; family Leuciscidae; genus Gila; species Gila robusta. The sequence continues at coordinate 72,139 of JAVALU010001696.1, forward strand.
AGTCGACCAATCAGAATTTTAGTCGGCCAGAACGTATCGACCAATTAATCGACTAGTCGACTGGGAGATTACAGCCCTAGAAATGTCCATAAGATAATACAAGTCATGAGTTTAAAGTCATGTTCAGTTAAAAAGACAAATTTATGCTATCCTTCAACATTTCTAAAGGGCAAGTTTGCAGATTTTCAACCCGCTATTGTTACAATGTTGGTAATATGTAAATGAACAATGTTTACTCTTTCTCTGAGTTACGTGTACTGAGATATTCCTGTTTATGTGTCAGCAAAACTGTCATGCAAACCTTCCCTTACCTCTCCTGGTTTCACAGAAAAGGCTTAAGTCCCAGACTAAAATGCATGTTAAAACTGTCTTAGCTGGAAGCAACTTGCACTGACATCTTAAAACATTTCAGTGCCATTGTTTTGTCTCAAGATATTGTCTCAAGATGCACACCAGCAATGTTTTTTTTCTAAAGTACATTTTAAAAAGCTACTTAAATATTCTAATTTAACTAAGGCCTAATCCTGGCTTAATCTAAGCCCTGCCTGTGAAACTGGGCCAATGCAATATAAGGTTAATATCTGTCAGTTTTGTATGTCCATCTATAGTTGTCATCATCTGAAGTCTTCAAGAGTGTTGGTGTCATTAGAAGTCTTCTTAAGTGAGGTTGGATCCAAACAGGAGCTGCTGTAATCTGTAGTAAACTTGCTGAGCATCCTGAGATAGAAACAGGGAAACAACAGGAGAAAGATTAGCATAGCTGCTGTCATCATATTTCAGGCAAAAGATGATTATGTGCACATTTTACTATTTCATCACATATAACTGTAGTGCAAGATTATGAGATGCGTTCATTGAATGCTTGGATAAAGAGATGTGTCTTTAATCTAGATTTAAATTAGGATCGTGTTTCTGGGCCCCAAACATTATCAGGAAGGTTATTCTAGAGTTATTCCCTTACATTCAATTGAATTAATAGGAAATCGTCTGATTTTAATGAGAAAACATGACCTAATGAGTCAGCATTTTTATATTTGAATACTATACATTATTACAATGCAAACGTCCTAAACATTTCTTGTTTATTATCATCTTGAGTATTATCAATGTTAAAAACAGTTGTGCTGATTAATATTTTTGTGTAAACCAGTGTAACAGTTTAATCCATTTTCTTTTTTCTCTCTCCAGGATTAATTGTTAAATAGACCCAACATATGTAAATGGTAAATTTACACTACTGTTCAAAATTTTGGGTTCAATAGAATAAAGAAATAAAAACGAAATTCATATTTTTATTCAGCAAGGATGCATTAAATTGACCAGAAGAGAGAGTAAAGATTTCTGTTTCAACTGATTTCAACACTGATAATAATCTTAAATGTTTCATCAAATCATCATATTAGAATGATTTCTGAATGATGATGTGATGCTTCTCCATAGAAAACAATTATTCAAATGTTTTAATATTAATTCACAATATTACTGTATTTTTAATGAAATAAATGCAGTCTTGGTGAGCATAAGAGACTTCTTTCAAAACATAAAAAATTGTACCAACAACATTAGTGTATGTTTGAAGTTTTAGTTTAGTTCCTTTATTGTCCACAAGTGGAAATTTGTCTTTGGCTCAGCTTTACTTACTAGTCATATGGTTGATGGTGCCTTAGAGATGATGGTCAGCTCAACTCTGCTACGGTGCAGGGCATCAGCATTGAAGATCTAGGAACACAACAAACCATTTGTCACAGAGCCAACAATATTATTATACAATAACAGGTTTATTAAAAGGAAAGAAGCTACAGCAGAGGTGAAATGCAAAGAGAAAGAATATAGAGAAAATGATTTCTTAATTAGGATAACAGAATTTATGCTTTTAGGTTTACATTCATTGTGTTCAAACCCCTATAACACTTGTGGTGTTCCTGGTAAAAAATTACCGGCCTTTAAAGAAATAGCTTATAAATCACTTGTTATGCTATATTATCACCCAATATTGGATTCAATCTTTTTGTCAACTTGTTCTCTTTCAATTAGGACTGGTTTTATAGTTCTATTTGCATCTGATTAATCGTAGGTCTCATTTATCTGAGAGTAGGCATCTCATTTTTTTTTAGGAAAAAAAGCATTATTTATGAATAATTTTGGAAATATTAAAATAAAATATGAACATCTTCATGTACACATATGTACATGTGTGCTTGCAAACATTGAGCCCTTGGATCTGTGCATGTGTCGATACATGCATACCCATGCTACCCAAACAAACACACACACACACACTAGTGATGTATGTCTTGAGACCGGTCTTGAGACCACTTTTACGTGGTCTCGGTCTTGTCACCGCCTTGACGGTCTTTGGTCTTGGTCTTGTCTTGGTCTCGGACCTCTCGGTCTTGTCTAGGTCTCGCTGTCTCAGACCGACATAGTGGTCGGGGGATTTAGCAATACAATACTATGTGACTCGTTTTGCCTATTTGAACAATGTATATCTTAATGGTCCAGTGGTAGAATTTTCGCCAACCGTGTCAGAGGTTCTGGGTTCTAATCCGCACTCATATAGTTTCTCGTATAGTTTTTTTTTCTCATCAAAACCGATTATGTTCATCAGTGGTTGTATATCAAGCAGGGACACGTTTGTGTGCATTATGTTTTGTGATTTCACCAGAACGAATAGAGAGTATCCGCAACGGATTGAAGCGCGCGTCCGAGTGAAGACAGTGCGGTGTGCGCAAGCCACACGAGAAAACACTGTATCCACGCCACTGATCGCAGCGGCAACAAGCACTTTGATCACTTGATCTCCTTCTCTTGCTCTCAACGAAGGTGGTCGCATTTTCTCTCCCTCTCCCTGCCCTGCTTTGCTTCTCTCATCACGTCTAGTCTACTGTCTTGTACTTTGAGAGACTCTCAAAGGCCAGGGCTGAGCACCTCAGCAAATTAATAGAAAACAACCGAAATAATCCAAGGTTTTTATTTAATACCGTGGCTAGACTAATAAATAAACAGACGTCGTCGGAACAAAATACCTCGTTACATTTTAGTAGTAATGATTTCATGAACTTCTTCACCGAGAAAATTGAAAGCATCAGAATCAAAATCGTAACCGTTCAATCTTTGCTCGCGCCTTATAATTCAGCCGCAATTATCACCCGGCAAGAACAATTACAATGCTTTACAACCATAGAACAAAAAGAGTTAAATAAACTTATCACTTCATCTAAAACAACAACATGTTTATTAGATCCTATACCAACTGAACTACTGAAAGAAGTGTTACCTATAGTGGAAGAGCCTCTTCTCAATATTATTAACTCATACACTATAGATCACACAATACTCTTAGATCGACTACAAAATTACACTGGTGTTCAAGGACAAGCATTAAGCTGGTTCAGGTCATACTTATCTGACCGCTACCATTTCGTCTACTTAAATGGAGAAAAATCGATTATAACTTCGGCAAACTATGGAGTGCCGCAGGGATCTGTGTTAGGCCCTTTATTATTCTCAATATATATGCTGCCACTTGGTAATATTCTAAGGAAACATGGAATTAGTTTCCATTGTTATGCTGATGACACTCAAATATATATTTCATCACGGTCAGATGAATACGCTAAATTATCCAAATTGACAGATTGTGTTAAAGATATAAAAGATTGGATGACGCGTAATTTTCTTTTATTAAATCCAGATAAGACAGAGGTAATACTTATCGGTTCTAAAAACCGTCCACAAAACCTTTCACAGCACGACTTTAACATAGTAGGATGCCCTATTACTTTATCCGCTACAGTAAAAGACCTGGGTGTTACATTAGACTGCAACCTGTCTTTTGAAAAGCATATTTCATATGTTACAAAAACTGCCTTTTTCCACCTTAGAAACATTGCTAAACTACGTAATATGCTATCAGTCTCTGATGCAGAAAAGTTAGTTCATGCATTCATGACCTCGAGACTAGATTACTGTAATGCTTTATTAGCTGGTTGTCCTGCATCTTCAATAAACAAGCTACAGTTAGTCCAAAATGCAGCCGCTAGAGTTCTTACTAGATCAAGAAAATATGATTATATAACACCGATTTTATCATCACTTCATTGGTTACCTATAAAGTTCCGTATTAATTACAAGATACTGCTGTTGATTTATAAAGCTCTAAATGGTTTAGCTCCAGTCTATTTAACGGATCTTTTATCGCCTTACAATCCATCGCGCTCTTTAAGATCACTAAATTCGAGGCTTCTGGTCATTCCTAGGATATCCAGATCCACCAAAGGAGGGAGAGCATTTTCACATTTAGCTCCGAAGCTCTGGAAAAGCCTGTCATGGTGTGATGAACGACGGGAAGCAAAATGGCAAGTGAACAGTTTTAATGGTAAAAGTGAAGCAGGACAGGCAGAATGAGACAAGGTGACACAGGGACTTCGGTGGTCAGGATCCGTGATGAAGTGAAGAGGTGCGATAACGGTGAGACGACAGACGAAAACCCAGCGACGAAGATGAAGACGGAGAACAGGAACACAAGGCATGAACTGGATACGGGAACACCAACACGGACGACATCAAACAACGATCTGACAAGGATGATAGAACAGCGGTCAGTATAAATAGAGTGGTGAGATAGATTGCAGCTGGTGAAGTGGATGAGGATCAGCTGAAGCGGATCAGGTGATGTCATACACTCACGCCCACTACACACGTGCATTCAAACCACAACATAAACACGAGACGAGAAGGAACAGAGAATGCGTCTACCGTGACAGTACCCCTCCTCCTAAGAACGCCTCCTGGCGTTCCCAGACTCCTTACCCTGTCGATTGTAATCATCGATGAGGGAGTGATCCAGTATGTCTCTAACAGGCACCCAACTTCTCTCCTCCGGACCGTAACCCTCCCAGTCCACCAAGTACTGAAATCCGCGTCCTCTCCGCCTAGAGTCCAGTATACGATTAACCGAATACGTGGTCTCCCCATCTACGAGTCGCGGTGGGGGAGGAACCGGGACAGGCAGATTAATGTGAGAATGAAACACGGGCTTAATCTTAGATACATGGAAAGCGGAATGGATCCTCCTGTACGCGGGAGGTAATTTGAGGCGGACTGTCACCGGACTAATGATCTTGGTGACAGTAAACGGGCCAATAAATTTGGGAGCAAGCTTATTAGATACGGAGCGAAGAGGAATGTTCTTGGTTGAAAGCCACACTTTTTGACCAACGACGTATACGGGAGGCTTCGACCTGTGGCGATCGGCCTTAGCCTTAGTGCGCGCCCCCACCTGGAGTAGAGTCTCACGGGCTCTAGTCCAGGTGCGGTGACACCTCTGAACAAAGGCGTGAGCGGAGGGGACCGCGACCTCGGATTCCAGACTGGGAAAAATTGGTGGCTGGTAACCTACGCTACACTCAAACGGAGATAGGCCCGTAGCCGACACTGGCAACGTGTTGTGGGCGTACTCCACCATGGAGAGTTGTTGACTCCAAGAGGAAGGATTCTTGGAAACCAAACATCGCAACATTCTCTCCAAATCCTGGTTGGCTCTCTCGGTCTGACCATTGCTCTGGGGATGAAACCCTGAGGACAAACTAACAGTCGCCCCTAGTAATTTGCAAAACTCTCGCCAAAATTTGGACACGAACTGGGGTCCTCTGTCGGAAACCACGTCAATCGGAAGGCCATGTAAACGAAAAACGTGATCTACGACTGTAACCGCTGTCTCCTTAGCTGAGGGTAATTTGGGTAAGGGAACAAAATGGGCTGCCTTCGAGAACCGGTCCACTACAGTCAAAACGACTGTGTTACCCTGAGAGGGCGGGAGGGCGGTGATAAAATCTAGCGCGATGTGGGACCAGGGTCTCGAAGGAACCGACAGCGGCTGAAGTAACCCGTCTGGAGGTCGATTGGAAGTCTTACCAGTGGCACAAACCGAGCAAGCCAAAACAAAATCGTGAATGTCGCGAGCCATAAGTGGCCACCAGAATTGTTGCTTGACTAAAAAACTAGTACGATTAACTCCTGGATGGCAAGCCACGTTGGAGCTATGACCCCACTGGATAACGTCGGACCGTAATCCCTCCGGCACAAACAAGCGATTCGGTGGGCAACCGGGCGGAGGCGTTACCCCTTCTAAGGCCTCTTTGACCTTCGATTCGACCTCCCATGTGAGTGTGGAAACGAATAGCGCTTCGGGCAAAATGTACTCGGGAGTAGACGGGCGTTCGGAAAAATTTAAATATGCGGGATAATGAATCGGGTTTGATGTTCTTGGAACCCGGATGGTATGAAAGAGAAAAATCGAAACGACCGAAAAATAATGCCCAGCGAGCCTGCCTGGAGTTCAATCTTTTGGCGGTTCTAATGTACTCTAGGTTCTTGTGATCAGTCCAGACAATAAAAGGTACCCCCGACCCTTCTAACCAGTGGCGCCATTCCTCCAACGCTAACTTAACTGCCAACAACTCTCTGTTACCAATGTCGTAATTGCGTTCGGCTGGAGATAAACGATGCGATAAAAACGCGCAGGGATGCATCCTGTCGTCTGTGGAAGAGAGTTGGGACAACACTGCGCCTACTCCCACCTCTGATGCGTCGACCTCCACCACGAACTGACGTGAAGAATCAGGGGCAACAAGGATGGGGGCTGAAACAAAGCGGCCTTTCAGTTTGGAGAACACAGCTTCAGCTGTGTCTGACCACCTGAACGTCGTTCTGGGGGAGGTCAAGGCAGTCAGAGGCGCGACTAGTTGGCTGAAATTGCGAATAAAACGCCGGTAGAAATTGGCGAATCCCAGGAACCTCTGCAGGGCCTTGCGGGAATCTGGGCTTGGCCAATCTACCACAGCCTTGATCTTCTCAGGGTCTATCCGCACTCCCTCAGACGAGACAATGTACCCTAAAAAGGGGACCGACTGTGCATGAAAATCGCATTTCTCCGCCTTGACAAAAAGCCCATTCTCTAGCAACCTCTGAAGCACTCGTCTGACGTGTTGCACGTGTTCCTGGAGAGAAGAAGAAAAAATCAATATGTCATCCAGGTAGACATATATGAACTGATCGATCATATCTCGCAACACGTCATTGACCATTGCCTGGAAAACTGCCGGGGAGTTGGACAGCCCGAAAGGCATGACCAAATATTCAAAGTGCCCCCTGGGGGTGTTAAACGCAGTTTTCCATTCATCCCCCTCCCTAATGCGAACCAAATGATAAGCGTTACGTAAATCCAATTTTGTGAAGATGGACGCTCCCTGCAACCTCTCGAAGGCTGAGGACATCAACGGCAAAGGATAAGTATTCTTTACCGTGATGTTATTCAGCCCTCGGTAATCAATACAAGGTCGCAGAGAACCGTCCTTCTTCCCCACAAAAAAGAATCCCGCCCCCGCTGGAGAAGAGGAAGGGCGAATGAACTTAGTTGCTAGAGAATCAGAAATATATTTCTCCATAGCCTCCCTTTCTGGAATAGAAAGTGAATATAACTTGCCTTTAGGCGGAGACTTACCTGGCAGTAAATCTATGGCACAGTCATAGGGACGATGCGGAGGAAGAGAAGCAGCACGAGACTTACTGAACACCTCCTTCAGGTCCAAGTACTCCGCGGGCACGTTAGACAAATCCCCTGCTTCCTCCTTAAACACAGAAACAGGCACAGACAGACAGGCAGACACGAGACAAGACTTATGACATTCCTTGCTCCACTCCAGTACTGATCTATGGTGCCAGTCCACTCGGGGGTTGTGACGGATGAGCCAGGGATGTCCGAGGACGACGGGTGCAAGAGGTGAATCCATGATGTAGAATGCAATAGTCTCTGAATGGTTGCCGGAAGTGGTGAGGGTAATGTATTCAGTGCAAAGGGAAATAGTGGGGAGTTCTTGTCCGTTAAGTGCGTGAACTGCGATTCTGTGAGTGAGGGGTCTGAGGGGAATCTGAGATTTCAGTGCGAAAGTGTGGTACATAAAATTACCTTCAGCCCCAGAGTCCAGAAGTGCATGGCAGTCGTGCTGTTGGACTGACCACCTTAGTCTTACCGGAAGGAGTGTGGAGGTAGATGTAATCACTGATGAGGTCTTCCTAGCGGAGATCCCACCCGATAGTAGCCTCAATCTTACTATCAGGCTTGGCCTCTTACCGGGCAGTTGTATGCATAATGTCCCGCTCCTCCACAATACAGGCAAAGGCCCTGGGATCTCCGCCTCTCCCTCTCCTCCCGGGAAAGCCGAGCTCGACCCACATGCATGGGCTCAGGATCGTAGACGGGGCTGACCACGTCCCTGCCGCTGGATCGTGGAATGTCGGTCCCTGCGAAGGTACGGGTGGACGGGACTCGGCGCTCGACCCTAGACAGCCGAGCGTCCACCCGCAGAGCTAAGTCGACCAGTCCGTTCAGAGTGGTGGGTAGATCCAGGGCGTAGATCTCCTTCTGGACGTGGTCAGCCAGCCCATGCAGGAACATATCCCACTGCGCCTCCTCGTTCCAGCCGCACTCCAAGGTCCGAAACTCTATCAAGTAGTCAGAGACCGATCTCTCTCCCTGCTGTAGTTCAGCCAGTCTTCTGGCTGCCTCTCTTCCTGAGACAGCCCTGTCGAACACTTTCTTCATCTCGGCGGCGAGGGTCTGGAACGAGGCGCAGCATGGGTGTTGATTCTCCCACACCGCCGTTCCCCAAAGCGCCGCCATCCCAGTCAGCAGGGTGAGGACGAATGCCACTTTCGCCATTTCTGTGTCAAACGTGCGAGGCTGCAAAGCGAAATGCATAGTGCATCGAGTCAAAAACGCTCTGCAGAAAGCTGGCTCACCAGAATAGTGCTCAGGGACCGGAAGGCGGGGCTCGGACTGGGAGGGTCTCTCTGGTAGTGTGGGAGGAACGGCCGGTGTGGGCGGCGCAGTGGGACCCTGTAGGCGTTGGATCTGCTGGGTGAGCTCGGACACCTGCGTCACCAAAGCCTGTACTGCGCGACCCGTGTCGCCGATCTCTCTCTGCTGAGAATCCATTCTTCTGATACTATGGTGAATAAATTCCTCCATCGACCTCTGTGACGCACTCGCTGCTTCCCTTTCCTGGTCAGATCGTTCTGTCATGGTGTGATGAACGACGGGAAGCAAAATGGTAAGTGAACAGTTTTAATGGTAAATGTGAAGCAGTACAGGCAGAATGAGACAAGGTGACACAGGGATAAACCACAACATAAACACGAGACGAGAAGGAACAGAGAATGTGTCTACCGTGACATAGCCTTCCTGATATTGTTCGTTGCTCAGACTCGCTCTCCCAGTTTAAAACTAGACTGAAGACGCATCTATTTAGCCAGGCATTCATATAAATTTTTTATCTTACAGTTACTGTAAATTCGGCCTCTAGTTGATACTTTTTGCATGTTAGGCTAATGCGCATGCGCGTGCGGTGTTTGTTTGTGTTTGGAGCTCCGTCGAATTGATTCATTAATCCTTGATTTTCTTCTTTACCACTCATTTATAAACAAGTACTTTCTATTTTTATATCGTGTGAACTTATCCTCGATACTATTCCCTATAAAAAACAATCGGATTGCTTCGATATCGCTATTTAGATCCAACTTTGCGAATCCCAGCTACTAGCCTTTTAGCCCGCTAGCATTTCACGCGTGGCCTCGCGCCTATCGACCGTCTGATTTTACACCCGTTTCACTGAAAGGATACGGGTTATATCCAGCATTCCAGTCCTAAATTAGTAGTGATATTGGTAGTATCACTACTAATTTACTGTTCATCTGTTATAATGGCGAATATATCGGATGTGTGTCTAACGTTACCTCTGAGTGCAGGTGAGGACACATTCAAGCTGCATTCGGTGCTATTGGAGCTGGAGTCCGTGGAGAAGCAGATCCGTGGTCTGCTAGAGAGGCAAGCCGAGCTGCGAGATCGGCGATCAGCGCTTAAAACATCACGCGCCGATGCTCACAAGTCAGTGGTTAGTAACTTTTTGACTCCGACTTCGTCTACTCCGTGCGTTTCTCTGTCCAGGAGGACGCGATCATCTCTGGCTTCATTCACTCCGGCACCGACACAAAGCCATGGACCCTGGGTGATCCCTCAGCGGAAGACACGAGCCAGGACCAGACCAAGAACCTCTCCACCCCTCCCGGTCTTCGAGATCTCCACCCGGAACCGCTTCTCCCCTCTTCGCGAGTCGGAACGTGACGACGCCGTGATCATCGGCAGTTCCATCATCCGTCATGTCCGCGCTACCTCAGGTAAGGGTAATGTGCGCACTCACTGCTTTCCTGGTGCTCGTGTTCTAGATGTCGCTGCACATGTTCCCGAGATCCTGAACGTTGACGAGCGCGTCGGAGCTGTGGTGCTGCATGCGGGAACAAACGACATCCGGCTGCGGCAGACGGAGGTTCTGAAGAAGGACTACAGGAGCCTGATCGAGACGGTACGCAGCACAGCGCCTGAAGCAACGATCATCGTGTCTGGACCGCTTCCCACGTACCGACTAGGACAAGAAAGGTTCAGTAGACTATTTGCTCTAAATGAATGGTTAATGTCATGGTGTAATGAACAGAAACTGCTCTTTGTAAATAATTGGAATCTGTTCTGGGAGCGACCTAGGCTCTACCGTGCTGATGGCCTGCACCCCAGCAGAATCGGAGCGGCTGTGCTGTCGGACAACATCTCCAAGACGTTACACACCATCTGACTAGTAAGTCAAAGTCCAAATCACAATCTCTGCTGTCCCAACTTAATTGATACAAGTAGTGTAGAACATGATATAGAAACTGTGTCTATTCCTCGTCTAGTGAGGCCAAACAATAAATCTAGTGTAGGATCTAGGAAAAATCTTATTGTAATTAAACCAGAAAATCTAAATATCAGTGAACAAAAAGAATTTCTTAAACTAGGTCTTCTAAACATTAGATCGCTCACACCTAAGGCGGTTATTGTAAATGAAATGGTCACAGATAATAATTTCGATGTTCTGTGCCTTACTGAAACCTGGCTTAAACCAAATGATTATTTCGGTCTAAATGAGTCTACTCCACCAGGATACTGTTATAAGCATGAGCCCCGTCCGATCGGTCGTGGCGGCGGTGTTGCAACAATCTATAGAGATATCCTTAATGTTACTCAGAAAACAGGTCACAGGTTTAATTCGTTCGAAGTACTTGTGCTAAATGTTACGCTCTTAGATGTAAGAAAGAAATCCCTATTATCTCTAGCCTTGGCTACCGTATATAGACCTCCAGGGCCCTATGCTGATTTCCTAAAAGAGTTTGCAGACTTTCTCTCAGATCTATTGGTCAATGCTGATAAAGCAATAATTGTTGGAGATTTTAACATACACGTAGATAACACAAATGATGCGTTAGGGACTGCGTTTACAGATTTATTAAACTCCTTTGGGGTCAAGCAAAATGTCAGTGGTCCCACTCATCGTCTAAATCATACACTAGATTTAGTTATATCATATGGAACCAATCCAACCGATATAGATATTATACCGCAAAGTGACGATCTCACTGATCATTGTATGGTAACGTGCATATTACGTACTGCTGAAATTTGTCATGTTGCGTCACGTTATCGACCAGGCAGAACAATCGTTCCAACCACTATAGATAGATTCACAAATAGCTTACCTGATCTATCTCAGCTGCTCAGTGAACCCAAACAAACAGATGAACTAGAGGAAATGACTAGCAGTTTGAGCACCATTTTCTCTAGTACATTAGATATTGTTGCACCAATTAGATTAAAAAAGGTTAGAGAGAAAACTAAAGCACCATGGTACAATAGTGCTACGCATGTTATCAAGAGAGAAACTCGTAACTTAGAGCGTAAATGGAAACAAACTAATTTAGAGGTCTTTAGAATCGCGTGGAAAGACAGTATGTCACGTTATAAAAAGGCTCTAAAAGCAGCCAGGGCTGAGCATCTCCGCAAACTGATAGAAAATAACCAAAATAATCCAAGGTTTTTATTTAACACCGTGGCTAGACTAACAAATAAACAGACATCACCAGAGCAAAATATTCCGTTACAGTATAGTTGTAATGATTTTATGAATTACTTCAATGAGAAAATAGAAAGCATCCGAAATACAATTATAAATGTACAATCCTCTATGGTGTCTTATGATTCAGCCCCAATTATCGCCCCTCAAGAACAACTACACCGCTTTACAACTATAGGACAGGAAGAGCTAAATAAACTTATCTTTGCAGCGAAACCAACAACATGTTTATTAGATCCAATACCCACTAAACTACTGAAAGAAGTGTTACCTGTAGTGGAAGAGCCTCTTCTCAATATTATTAACTCCTCTTTATCTTTAGGTCATGTTCCAAAAATATTCAAGCTGGCAGTAATAAAACCTATTATTAAGAAACCGCAATTAGATCAAAATAACTTAGCAAATTACAGACCCATTTCAAATCTTCCATTTATATCTAAAATACTAGAAAAAATTGTGTCCGCTCAATTGTGCTCTTTCTTGCAAGAAAATGATATCTATGAAAAATTTCAGTCAGGATTCAGACCGCATCATAGCACAGAAACTGCGCTTGTTAGAATCACAAATGATTTACTTTTAGCTTCGGACCAAGGCTGTATCTCAATACTAGTTCTACTCGATCTTAGCGCTGCGTTCGACACTATAGATCATAAAATACTCTTGGATCGACTACAAAACGGATCGACTAACGTACTTATCAGACCGTTACCATTTTGTCTGTTTAAATGGTGAAAAATCGAAGATAACGTCAGTAGACTATGGAGTGCCGCAAGGATCGGTGTTAGGCCCTCTGCTATTCTCAATATATATGCTGCCACTTGGTAATATTATAAGAAAACATGGAATTAATTTCCACTGTTATGCTGATGACACTCAATTATATATTTCATCAAGACCAGATGAAAACACTAACTTATCTAAATTGACAGAGTGTCTTAAAGATATAAAATGCTGGATGACGTGTAATTTCCTGCTATTAAATTCAGATAAAACGGAGGTATTACTTATTGGTCCAAAAAATTACCCACAAAACCTCGTACAATACAACTTTAATTTAGAAGGATGTCCTGTTACTTTATCCGCTACAGTAAAAGACCTGGGTGTTATACTAGACCGCAACTTGTCTTTCGAAAATCATATATCATATGTTACAAGAACAGCCTTTTTCCACCTTAGAAATATTGCTAAGCTACGTAACATGCTATCTGTTTCTGATGCAGAAAAGTTAGTTCATGCATTCATGACCTCGAGACTAGATTACTGTAATGCTTTATTAGCTGGTTGTCCTGCATCCTCAATAAACAAGCTACAGTTAGTGCAAAATGCAGCCGCTAGAGTTCTTACTAGGTCAAGAAAATATGATCATATAACACCAATTTTATCATCTCTGCACTGGTTACCTATTAAGTTCCCTATCAATTACAAAGTACTATTACTGACCTATAAAGCCCTAAATGGTCTAGCTCCTGTATATTTAATGGACCTTCTATCGCCCTACAATCCATCGCGTTCTTTAAGATCACTAAATTCGAGGCTTCTGGTCATTCCTAGGATATCTAAGTCCACTAAAGGAGGGAGGGCGTTCTCGCATTTAGCTCCTAAACTCTGGAATAGCCTTCCTGATACTGTTCGTTGCTCAGACTCGCTCTCCCAGTTCAAAACTAGATTAAAGACGCATCTCTTCAGCCAAGCATTCACATAATGCTTAACTTTTATACCACTGTTGAATCAGATCGAATGCATTAATATTATGAACAGCAGCTACGCTAATTATTTCCCATCTGCTTTTCTGCTGTTATCTCGGGACGCTAGTCCTGAGGTAAATAGCGTTCTTCAGCTACAGTCTGTATCCAGCCTCTCAAGGAGACTTCAGATGCCCCAACTCTTGCGATGAGATGACTAAACGCCTGTGAAGAGACGACTCGACGCCTGTGAAGAGACGACTCAACGCCGGCGATATGTTTTACATTTACATTTACATTTATTCATTTAGCTGACGCTTTTATCCAAAGCGACTTACAATTGCTATGTATGTCAGAGGTCGCACGCCTCTGGAGCAATTAGGGGTTAAGTGTCTTGCTCAGGGACACATTGGTGTCTCACAGTGGATTCGAACCCGGGTCTCTCACACCAAAGGCATGTGTCTTATCCACTGCACCATCACCACCCCATCACCATATGTTATGCCCTAAATTAATACATGATGATTAACTAACTGTATTTTTTACGTACATTTCTGAAATGCACTTTCTGTAAAGCTGCTTTGAAACAATATGTATTGTGAAAAGCGCTATACAAATAAATTTGAATTGAATTGAATTGAAACGCCAGAGGAGAACTGGCCCCCGACTGAGCCTGGGTTCTCCCAAGGTTTTTTTTTCTCCATTGGGTCATCTGATTGAGTTTTAGGACACCGTTAGGTCACTGGATGGAGTTTTTCGGTTCCTTGCCACTGTTGCCTTTGGCTTGCTCAGTTGGGGATATTCAAATTAATTAACCAATCATACCATTGATCAGCTCTACCAAACTTGGATGTCTTTTTTTTTCCAGTAATAAACATTGTTAAGTTGTTTTGATTGATACTGTGAAGCAGCTTTGATACAATCTGTATTGTGAAAAGCGCTATATAAATATATTTGACTTGACTTGACTTGACTCTCGCTGCACTGCTCTCCAAACTAAGAAATTATGGATTTGATCAACTGGTCTCTCAACGCAATTGACACCATCTTCTCGACGAGAAGTTTGGGTTTGGGGGAACCTGACTGCCCTGCCGGAACGTTCGCAGCTGGCTACACGATGGACGCGTTGGAGAGGTGGCGGGTTGTGTGTCTGGCGGCTCTTTCCGTGGAGGACGTTGAAGATATCTACCTATTCGGCACCATGATAACTACGGGTGTCGAAATTAATCGTTTCTACGATGCACCGCGATGCAGACGAGGACGATTCGGTATCGGTTCAGTAATAGACCATAACCGGTTATAATGTACTGACGCTTTTCTGACGTCATTTATCGCGCATGTGCTTTGTCGCGGTAGCCGGTAGCATACACTGGCAGAGTCGAGACGCGAGTGTGAATTAAACATTCTTTCTTACATACATTTACATACATACATTACATGCGCATGCAAGTTACATGCGCTTCTTGAGGCACACACACACGCAAGGTCTCACTCTCTCCCTCTCTGCTGTGCGCGCGCTACACGGTTTGAACATACATTCACGTAGCCTTTCGGGAGAGTGGATACATTTCCCGGGACAGTTTATTAAAAGATAAATCGGGACAAGCCGAGACAGGTGGCAACCCTTCCGCACCCGATGGTCAAATTACAATTGTGTTGTTACGCGTGATTATACATGGATGATCGTCTTCAACAGCGGACTCGGTGACGGTTGATGCGCGCGTCTCCAGGGTAACATTATACACTGATGAATGAGCGCTGCTTTTAAATGAACATTTCTTTAAAACAAAATTGATTTGACAGAATTTCATTTTCTTAATGGCATAAACAGGCTTTAGTCCCATGAAACTTAAACTGGAATGTCTCTGTTTTTGTCACTGCGACTTCCCGAACAGGCGAACACACACGCGCACACGCACACATCACTTTTGAAGTAAAATTGAAAATTGAGGATGCGGTGCATCGTAATGCATCGCGATATCGAATTGAACCGAATCGATGACATGATAATCGTAATCGAACCGAACCGTGAGACCAGTGTAGTTTCACACCTCTAATGATAACAGGTCTTCTGCTGATTCGATTAGGCATTGCCCCGGTTTATCGAGGAATTAAGAAGACGGTGACAGCTGTCCAAAGCCCCACAAGGCTGCCCATCATGATTGAGGCGATGGGCAGAGCTGTCAGCACTCAGACTGGGTCTATGAACCACAATATGGATAACATCATGGAGAAGCTCACAGCTTTGCAAAGGCAAATGTATCGTTTCAGAGACCAAAATGGACCAGGAGAATAGCCTGTGTAAATTGAATATGGCTACTCGCCCGAAGACCAAACAATCCCAATCTTATCTGTTTCGGCACCCCCCAACCAACACTGGCCTTGGCCAAGGCCACTGCTGGAACAACAACTCTCCCGGAAGAGCACTGCAGTGAGCCGCTCTTGCGTTCCTTCCCCGACTCCCCAGACACCTGGTGATCGTTGACTCTGTATGGACCTGATCAAGGTTGTCTCCATGGCAACTTGCTGTGTATCGCTATGACAATCCTGCGGACTGAGGCACCTAGATTATGGTGCCGGCTTAGCGACTCTCCAGGCCTACACACACATGAACTTACATACACACAGATATGCATCCACCCCATCCCTCGCCTTCGCCGCTTTGTACCACCAGTCTGACAGGCGGGTCTGTGACCAGCGCCTGAAATGGCTGCAGGACCGGATGGCTGCTTGCCTGTGCTGGGCTACCTCCATCCCCCACTCCCCACCCCTGTTGCAAGTCTTGTGTGTTCATGTTGTAGGGAGTACTGATTATGTGCTAATGTTGCTGAGGTGTTTTCTTTCCTGTTCCCACACTGTACTCCTTACAGGAGCATAGTCTGGGGGTTGCCTTTTTTTCTCCTCACCTCTCCTCATGTCATGCTGTATTTTTCCTCAATTCCCTGTCTTCCTGTCATGTCTACCCCGTTGTCATATTGTATGTTTGTATGGACAGGTTGATGGCCAATTTCACTGGTACTTGTGACTATGTGACAATAAAGGGTTACTACTTACTACTACTTGATTTAAAAAACACATATCATGTACAGTTTTTGATGTATTAATATTTAGTAAAACACATATCAGTGACATGATGGGTTTTAACTTCATTCAGGAGATTTTGGGTAACTGCACAACTGACAGATGACTTTGAGCGCACCGCCAACGGTGTGTGTGTTGTTTGATTACAGTATTGTATTTAAGATGGTGTTAGACTAAATAAATGGTCTTTTAAATATCATCTGCATATCTCCGTTGTGTTGACTAAACATTAGCCCTAATCCAAGTTTATAATTGTGTATCTTTAATTTGATGTTACGATTTCATCTACACATTAAGTATAATTTCAATTGGTTACATATTTCTCATTCTTTAGACAGTTGCTGGAGGAGCAAGATGGTGTAGGAGGTGTTTGATGTTTTGTCAGATGAACCAGTCAGTACCAGTCATGTCAGTCCTCAACAGTACACAAAAGTTAAGGGAGTCTCAATCCTCTAATAGTGCAGTAACAGCCGTCATGCAATTGCTACACATAGTTGATCTCACCCAGTCTGCAAAAACATTTACAGTGAGCTCACAGTCACACACACATGACATGGTCTGTCTGTGTATTGTTCTGCCGGTGTAGTTGAAGTAATACCGTCTAATATGTATTGAATGTAAACTGCGGCTAAACCCTAGTATGCTGCTGTTCTTGAATTAATACAAGTAATTGCTTAGCTTCAACACTAGTCTGTTTTTTTTCCCTCCGGTCTCGACTTGGTCTGTCTTGGTCTCGATACCCTCTGGTCTTGGTAGTGTCTTGGTCTCGGTTTAGGCGGTCTTGACTACAAGTCTAACACACACACATTAAAACACACAAACTATTTTGAGTATTACAAATTCTTTTTCACAGAGAGAAACTTGATCCTACCCTGAACTGCATCTAATATCCATTCATCCATCTGACATTCTCACACACACACACACACACACACACACACACACACACACACACGCAAACTGACAAACTGGTTTTAGTCTGCAGTGACCCTGTTTCAAAAGAAGCTTTCATGTTCTTCGTTTCATCACAGTTTTCAGACTAAATATTATGACATTGTGTTTTGGGACTTTGATGTTCTCACACAGAAAAAGATGAAAATTTACAAATAAAGATGTTATAGCACAGACACATATAAATGATTCACAGTGTATTGCTTGTCATTTATTTTGTATAGTGATGCACCGAAATGAAAATTCTGGGCCGAAACCGAAACCGAAAATTTAGGTTGCACTTGGCCGAAAACCGAAACTGAAGCCGAAAATGGCTTCTTTTAAAAACGTATACTAATATATATATATACAGTACAAAACCTAAAATATTTTTAACAATAAATATAAATAATAATGCCAAATAATATTATTCTTCAAGTTTTATGTTCCATCAAATAAAATAGTTTTTTAACAGTTGTGCAAAAAGATTCACAATTATCTGAATAACTGCACACAAAATCACAGAATGGCAGTGAGCATCTATTCTGCTGCTGCATGTAAACAATTTTTTACTTACATTTTAAATTGCTGTGCAAAACAATGCAAAACAACAGTGCAAAAACAGCACTAGAACTTAATCCAAACTCAAACTGTAAACAACATGTAAGCCTATGTAGCCTTAGGAAACACAGTTGTGCAGTGCTACGCAAATTTTAATGTAACTGCTATACACACAGAAAATTGGACTGGGGGTCTTACATGCGCTTCATGTGGCACACTAGCACACACAGGTCTCTCGCTCTCTCTCTCTCTGTCTGGCGTGCGCTCGCTACACGGTTTGGAGCACGAGCTCTTGCTCGCTCGCTCTTCCGGGAGATTTGAACTAATTTGCGGGCATCAGGGAGCCGCTATCAATATGCGTGAGACATCTCTATCTTTGATAGGCAGACACGTGATAACAGCTTGACCGTGAGTGAAACCTAAGCGCTTGCGCACGGATGGGAGGGGCGGGTGACATTCATTTTCGGTTTACGTTTTCGGCTGTTTTTTTTATTTCGGCCCGAAACCGATAATGCCATTTTCGGCCGAACATTTTCGGCGGCCGAAATTTCGGTGCACCCCTAATTTTGTAGCAGCACAATGGCGAAGAAGCTCTCTGTGCATGATGTTCTTCATCAGATCATTGATCGAGATTCTAGTGAGGATGAATCTCAGAAGAAAAACTACCTTGCCTCGTGGGGATGAAGACCAGGACAAAGTTACATCTTTTGACCAGAATGTAACCGTAGCATCAGCTGGCCCTCATCATCAGAAGATGCTGCTCATCAGTGGTTTTTCAAGGTCTGTAGCTCAGTGGTGGCTTCTTCTTCTGATACATCTTATAATGCTCCTTCACTGCAAGATTCATCCTGCATCGCTTCCTCCTCACTAGTGTCTCGATCAACGATCTGATGAAGAACATCATGCACAGAGCTTATTCGCCATTGTGCTGCTACAAAATAAATGCCAAGCAAGACACTGTGAAGCATTTATATGTGTCTGTGCTATAACATCTATATTTGTACATTTTAGTCCCAAAACACAATGTCATAATATTTTGTCAGAAAACTGTGATGAAACAAAGAACATGAAAGATTCTTTTGAAACATGGTCACTGCGGACTAAATCCAGTTAGTGCATACATATATAACTTAGTTATACCCTTTGTGAACAAAGTCACTAAGTTTCAGTCCAATGCGATGACATTAACTAGTATTTTAGGGAAAAATAAAATCTTCTCTGGGTCAAAATGACCCAAACACAAAATGAAGGTTAATATTGCTCATACAGTATCACTTACGTTTGGATGTCAAAACCTTCTTAAAATAAATTAAACAAAAAAAATTGTAAATATGAGAAATATAAAAAATAAGAACAGATACATAATGATATAGGTGAAAAATATTATGGAAAAAATGGATAGAAGGTTATTTAATGAGCTTCCTCACTTCACCTGTGTTTCCCACTTCTCCAGCAGCAGCTTTCTTCAGAAATGTTGAAGTCGTGGAACTTTCCCTCTGTTGTAGAGGGATTATTTTGTTGCTGCTGAAATCACAGAACAATTTTTATCAATATTTATTAACCATTGAGCGAGTTTCAGCCGTGTAAGTGACGTCATCGATTAACAGTACTTTTATGTTAAATACATACGTTTATGTTAAATAAATTAGCTCACTTCCAAGCAAAATCTTTACAAAACCTCTCATCTACACATAAGATATGATTAAAAGCCCAAACATTCATAAACAAAAGCTCAAGCTATAAAGTTAGCCTACCTCTTCTGTAGGGCTGTAACGATACACCAAAACCACGATTCGATTCGTATCGCGATTCTATCACGGGGCGGGGCTTGAGGGGGCGGGGCTTGGGGTGAAAAAAGAGATTTTGAGAGAAAAAAAATATACCGGTATTTTTATTAAATAACATTTGGAAAAACCTGTATAATCTGAACACCAAAGAACAATAATAACTATGCAAATTATTAAACTAAACTAGGCAGTGCAGGCTGCTGCTTTTGGGTTGTTTTCTGTGCTCCAACTAAATTGATTTCGGGATGGTGCCGTAGGATATGCATCTGCATGTTGGACGTGTTGCCGATCAATTGAGGAAGCTTATTAAAACACTTACGGCAAATTGTGTGGGTCTTGTAGACTACACGATTGCCATCCTTGTTCTCCACCGTGTAGCCGAAATGTTGACATACTGCTGACTGAAATGTATTAGGAGGGTCCGCAATCTCTGAGTTGTTTTCCTTGTTTCTTCACGTTCTTCAACTAGCTCGCGTCACATGGAAAGGTAGTCACGACTCACATGATATGTAACATGTAAAAAGTTACAAGTTACTTTTTTTTAAATAGTTGGTTGGGATGAGTCACTGAGTATTAATTATAGAATATCAAATAGGTTGTGCGATTATTGTCTAAAAAAATCTCCATGTTTTCGGTGCTGATGCGGAAGTGACGCGTTCATGTAACGTAAGGGTGGCACTGCCAATAAAGCACCTAAAAACTGACACAAAGAACCGGCAAAAGTAATGATTATGAATATGTCAAATATAGCAAGGAGACATTTTAATTGTTTATTAATAAAGTGTCAGCTGCAAAGATGAAGTTGCGATGCTGACTCGCGATCTTCGCAGTAGTGAATGCGCCAGAGAGAAATGCACTTTTCATACGGATTACATAAGCAGAGAGCAGTCTGTTTTCTTTCGTTTTGAATTGTTCGGTTTAAAAGTAGACATTTCAATATAGATATATTTCTCAGAGCTATAGACTTATACACTGGGTTTCGATTCATATGAGACGAGCTCCAGTTCACGCGCCGGCACCTCCATGTCGTGATTATCTGTCTGCTATATTTACTTCTTATTTATTAAATCCAGGCAATTTGTTGATGAAACATTTATTAAAATTAGGATACAATTAATACAAAACGAAATTCAATTTAAAGAAAGTCTTTGTGCTTTCTGTTTGAGGTCTCTGAAAGTTTTAGTGCCGCTTCCAGAGAACTGTCATGACATTGTTTTTTCCTCTTAAATGCGAACAAAACAAAATTAATATTTTATGTTCTGGGGAGAGCCAACCCTTCTTCATCCGGTGGGTAGCCTAGTATTACTTTTGGTTTGTACAGTGTAATTTACAGAATTAAAAAAATATATATATTTTTTGCCACCTAAAAATTAAAGATGTTTTGTGTCGCGTCCGTGTACACGTGTGTATTTCCCTCATATTAAATATAAAATGCATGTGTAGACTTATATTTTTCTAATGTCTGGACATGTACTGGACTTTATTATGGAAGTAGGCTATGGATATATAAACAGAAGTGTCAATATATTGGTATTAAATGCATTTTCTGAGAATTTATATTTCAAGTTTTGTCTGCAAATTTCACGTCCATAACGCTGAAATTGCCAAATTTTAAATAATTTATCCTCAACTAGTTTTGTGGTGTAGGTCTACGTATTTTATAATGTTAACTTCAAATAATACTAATAGTAATTTAAAGATGTGGTAGCATTGGATCTGGACGGGAAGGATAACTCTGGGAGTTGGAAGGGGTGTGTCGCGATTCTGCCTTCTCACATCGCGATACCGGTTCGTGGACCTGAGTATCGCGATTTCGATTTTATATTGCGTATCGTTACAGCCCTACGAAAACGGTTGAGATGCTAACGGACTTTTTCGAAGACACTAAACCATTTCTATAAAGTAAATATTAAACAGAAGTGTGTCAATTACAAGTAAGAGAAGTGTCAAGAACAGTTGTGTGTATTATTTGTGTGATTTTAGAGACTAAACTCACCTGAAAGCAGTGAAATCAACAGCGAGAGTCAGAGTTTTGCTGCTTGTCTGTTGCACTGGTGCCGCGTCCTGCGCCATTTCCATGGCAACTCATCTCGGCTCCAGTGTTTGAAAGCGACTTGAATATTCACGCGCACGCCCAATAAAACGCGTCAAAATCACCCAGCATTTTTACAAACAAACATCTAGAATTAGAACCTTACTTGAATAAAAATCTCATTATTAAATCATGAATTTAAAACTTATTTTGAAGTTATATGACCCGTTCTTAGGTGCAAATTACCACTCCAGCATGTGATAGTGGGACAATTGTGGCACTTTTATAATTTCAGATTATTTTATTATTGATTTTTAGGAACACTCAAGCCCATATTTCATTTGAACGTGTGCTAAAAATGCTCATATGCAGTCTTTTTTATTCCACCAACACTTTTGATATAGCTACAACAACTATGTCAGTTTCACATTTTTTTTTATTCAGTGCTTTCAGATTCTTTTTAACTGTAAAAATAAATTAAAATAAATATACATTTATAAATTAAAGATGTCCTGTAAGCGCTCAGCAACACTGGACCGACTATCGGCTTGCCACTGGTGTACCGACGGTGGCCCAGCCGCGGAAAACCGCCGGTGTCGTGCCACCCAAAAAACGCTGGCGGACCGACCGCATTTTCAGATTGGTCGGGTTGCCAATGGTGTGCCGCCGGAGGTCCGACCGTGTCAAGCCGCTGACTTTGTGCCGCCCAAAAAATGCCGGTGGACCGCCAGGTCATTGTTAGCTGGGTATGGTGCTTTATAATGTATTTGTGCCTTTTTTGGGGCTTAACCCTCTGAGGTCTATGGGTTTTTTGGGGTCCTTGAGGTGTTCTGACATGCTCTGACATTTGTGCTTTTTTCAGTTATTTATAAATATTTATTAATGGCAAAGGTGTAAATTCACTCTATATAGCACAAACGGGGCTACCGTAATATGTGAGCAACATGTACATGTTTGTATTTTTGAGAGAATATTGCTTATGCATGGTTATTGAAAAAACTAAAACTTAAAGTGTCTGAAATAAGGCCACAAAACACATACTAAATATGTGTCCACAAGACTTTTGACTAATGAGTGTTGTTGCCAAGAATTTTTGCTTCAAAATGGTCTGAAAATCATCCTGCCTAATCATTTACACAAAACAATACATTGATTAAAATTTTATAAGACACCTTTTGTTTGGAAAGGCAATATGCGTGGAGGCGTGTTCACACCTGAGAAGTCAAAGGCCGGATAATGAGCCCTATAATGAGCTGCATATTAATTAGCCCTTTCACACAGGTGTGTCACAGGATCCCAAAGAATGCAAGGACAAAAGAAATGATCTATATATACATATTTTACAATTAGAAATTGTAACCAATTACAAATAGGTTACAATTACAACAACAATTACAATTTTAACAATATTTCAAGTGTATTTCTTTGTAAAAAGTATACATTTTATCATACGTATTAAAAAAGGTAAGGATTCATTAGTTTGAATATTGGAACAAACACTATAATAACATCTTAGTTGATAATTCAATATACCTACTTTATTTTTGACAAAACATCATGCTATAGTATATTTAACTATGAGCAGAAATGGGTGAACAAAAGCTTAACTATTTAATGTGACAGTAGTCTTTTTTTACAGTCAAAACTTTATAATCTATCCAAAACTAATCACAAAATCTTGTCTAAACATTCATATTTAGTCTGTAACATATTGTGTATGATATACTAGTATATACATGTGAATTAGCAGCTTGTTGCTTATACAGACATTTTATTTCAACATATTTCAGTCTATTTTTACTCATCTTAGTAGGCTATAGCAATATAGTTTGGATGTGTTCATGTAAACATAACGTTTACTAATGTAGGTGCGAGAGTGAATGAACGGCACAGACACGCGCTGTATAACTGTAGTAAACAAAGCGCGCCTGCATGCCGTTCATTTATCATTTAGCCTACACACAGACATGCAATTCATATTTAAACAGTCTTTTTGCGGTTTACAGTCAGACACTATTCAATATCGCGATTAGAACAAAGCACTTAAGAATAAATGACTTACTACATCAGCTGGATCCGTTGCTCGAAATGAAACTACCAACACTTCTATTCCAGGGTTATTAGATAGTATTATTCCTCACAGCGAAAGGATACGCTGTGTACACAGCTGTACAAGATACGTACTAAACACGATGTGTTTTATAATCCAGCTGGTGGGCGTTGGCATGTTTGAATGGCTTACCTTAGATCATTTGCGTTTGAATACCGCACGCTCTCCGTGGGCGTGGCACATTAACGCGTAATGAGGTATAATGAGCTGGAAAGAAAAATACTGACATCTCTCTCTTTTCATACAGATTACATAAACTGAGAATATTTGTTTTTTATATAAATTAATTCATTTAAAAGAAGAGAGTTCAAGCTTCATTATGGAAAAACACTCGTGCCTGTATGACAAGTATTCGCGAAATTACAGTTAATTTTCGGACACGTTTCAGAATGGACTTAACTGACAGAGAGAAGGCAGAACGCGCATCATGTTTGTTTTTCTTTATTTGGCGAAAAGCACAACACTTCGTTTTTATTGTGAGTATCCAGAAAAAAAATAGACACTTATCAGGATCTAATGATGTACAACACTTAATATGTAAGATCAAAATCAACAGAGTATTTTGAGTTCCCTTTCGTTGTCACTCCGAGTTACGTCGGATGACGACGAATGGGGTTTCGCTTAGAAAGCCTATCAACTTCGAGTATTACAAAACGAGCCAATGGCAAAGAAATGCCATGGGTCTGCGGAATTTGCATGACGTAACTCCGCCCCACCTCGTGGGTATAAAAGGAGGAAGTCTCGCAACATGCAGATATGTTTTCGCTTCGGAGCCAAGTGTATTCTTCTCTCCACAAGCCATCTCTGAATTGTCAGCTTTACAAACGAGTACCTCGAGTGTTGGTGTGACGGCGATCTACGGCGAGCGCGTGCTTCCTGCTGATCTGTTGCAGTGGTCTGCCAGTCGGTGCGTGTCTCCCCGGGTGCTTCAACACTTGAGTTTTCTCTCACTAAAAGAGCTCGCACGCGGCACGTCTTTTTAAAGACGGCTCGCCCGTGCATTTCAAAAAAATGAATGGTGCGGCAGCTTGGTATCGGACTCTGATGGGCACGAGCGTTGTCTAGTATGTTTGGGCTTGATCATGCTGAGCAGCGCTCGTGGATGACTCATGTTTTCTCCGGGAAACATGATCATCGCGTCATTAAGGTCGAGACTCGGTGAACTCGCATGAGTGAGAGTCCCCTCATCCACCCCCCGTTCTTCGGCTGGTGGCCAGGGTGACCTGAGGGTTATGGTCTGGAACAAGGCGCCGACTATGTGTCCGCGACCCCAGCCCCCCTCTTCAATGACGGTGCCCGCTAGTGAACAGGTGATTCCCACGGGTCTACCCAAAAAAAAAAAAAAAAAAAAAGTGGTGGCCTGTGTGTTTCATTTGAAGCTACAGAGGATGATACTATGTTTGTAGCAGCTTCACTAGGTGGGTTTGATTTTCCTGGAAGTGACGACTCATCGAGTCTGATCCGGAGATGACGGCCATGCTTTCCCGGGACGATTGGTTTTTGGGTGAGGCCGCCGACCCTCGTCCACGGCAAACCCCAATACCGTTCTTCCCGGACGTGCATGATGAGATCAGGGACCATTCGCTGATCTCATCCGCCTTTCCTCCCCTCGATGGGGCCGCTGCCCGTGGGTACACTGGGGTTCCCCCGGCTGAACGCTCTGTTGCGATGCTATGTGTCCTCAGAGTGCTTCTTCTCGGCGCAATCCTAAGCACCCGTCCGTGGTCTACAGTTTTCGTCTACACTTGTGGCGAGATCCTGTAGTACCGCGGGACTGGCAGCCGCCTCTCTGCAGGCCATGGCCATTCTGCTGGTCCCTGACCCAGATGCTCATGGACTTGCACGAGGGCGGGACTGACCCAGGGCTCTTCACTGAGTTGCGCGCCGCCACTGACCTTGCTCTCCGAGCGACGAAAGTGGCCGTACGCTCCCTGGGTCAGGTGATGCCTACCATTCTGTGGCTGAACCTGTCTGATATGCTGAATGTCGCGCGGCCCCGTCTGTCCGACGTTCCCATGTCCCAGGTCGGCCTCTTCGGCGGTGCGGTTGAGAACTTCGCCCAACAGCTCTCAACCGCCCATGTGCAGACTGACGTTGATTCTGTCCCGATGGCCCCGCCGTCCGCTCATATCCCTCGGTCTGCCCACCGCCGAAGGCGCCCTCCCGCGGCTCCCACCCTGCCCG
The DNA here is from genome assembly GCA_030770095.1 of Gila robusta. Lineage (NCBI taxonomy): Eukaryota > Metazoa > Chordata > Actinopteri > Cypriniformes > Leuciscidae > Gila > Gila robusta. The sequence goes on from JAVALU010001696.1 coordinate 98,505, forward strand.
TTCACCCGGGCCGGCTCTGGGGGCCGCGGGCGGACGCCACAGCCCTCTCTAGCCCCGCCCCCCGCTACACGCCGGGTTTAGCGGCGCTCCTGAGACGGGCTCCTCGGGGATGGAGCAGGCTGAGGTCGACTCTGTCCCGACGGCCCCGCCGTCCGCTCAGGTCCCTCGGTCTGCCCACCGCCGAGGGCGCCCCCCCGCGGCTCCCACCCCGCCCGTTCACCCGGGCCGGCTCTGGAGGCCGCGGCCGGACGCCACAGCCCTCTCCAGCCCCGCCCCCCGCTACACGCCGGGTTAGGCGGCGCTCTGGAGGGGCTCCCCAGAGATGGGACTCAGTTCTTCCAGGAGTTGGTAGCAGGACCACTCCTTTCCCCGGTGGAGGGCCGGGGAAGAATCCCTATTCTCCAAGAACTGACTCTCCCGTCTCTGAGCACACAGAGTTCGCGGACGACACAGAGCGCCGCCCACAAGCCGTGCTCTCCTCGTCCCCCTCTGTCCCAGAGGTGGTTGACACGGCGTGCCGTCCACGGACCGCTTCGCCCCTGTCCCCCTCTGTCGCCAGACCCCTGGCAGAGCAGGCCCCCGCGGGACGACCAGCCTGGTCCTCCCCTGGCCCCCTCTGCCAGGGCGCGGTTGCTAACTGTGCCCCCACACCGGGCCGCTATGCCGTCCACGTCTGGGCCAGTTACTCCGCTTCGCTGCCCCTCCGGGGGGACGCCTGTCGCCCGCATGATCCCGCTGGTTCAGTTCCTGGGAGCCTGGTTAGAGCTTCCCCGTCTGTCCCGCTGGATCGCGCGTACCATCAGGCTCGGCTATGCGATTCAGTTCGCACGGTCTCCTCCCCGCTTCAGGGGAGTCCGCTCCACTTTGGTCGGTGGCAATGCCCCCATCATGAGAGCAGAGATTGCCACCCTGCTGGCGAAGGGTGCAATCGAGACTGTCCCTCCAGCCGAGATGAGGTCCGGCTTCTACAGCCCTTACTTCATTGTCCCCAAGAAAACCGGTGGGTTACGACCAATCCTGGACTTGCGCGTGCTGAACCGCTCCCTTCACAGGCTGCCGTTCAAGATGCTCACCGCCAAACGCGTTTTCGAATGCGTGCGGCCCCGGGATTGGTTTGCAGCGATCGACCTGAAGGACGCCTACTTCCATGTCTCCATTCTTCCTCGTCACAGACCGTTCCTACGGTTTGCCTTCGAGGGGCAGGCATACCAGTACGCGGTTCTCCCTTTCGGGCTGGCCCTGTCTCCTCGCATCTTCACGAAGGTCGTCGAGGCTGCCCTTGTTCCCCTTCGGGAGCACGGGGTTCGCATCCTGAGTTACATCGACGACTGGCTGATCCTAGCTCACTCTCGAGATCAGGTTTGCGAACACAGGGACCTAGTGCTTCGGCACCTAGCTCGTCTGGGCCTTCGGGTCAACTGGGAGAAGAGCAAACTTTGCCCCGTGCAGAGGATCTCTTTTCTCGGTATGGACATCGACTCGGTCGCCATGTCCGCGCAGCTTACGAGCGAGCGCGCGCAGTCACTGCTGACTTGCCTGAGACATCTCAGGAGCAAGAATGCGGTTCCACTGAAACATTTTCAGAGGCTCCTGGGGCATATGGCATCTGCAGCCGCGGTCACGCCGCTCGGATTGCTTCATATGAGACCGCTTCAGCTTTGGCTTCGCGACCGAGTCCCGAGGTGGGCATGGCATCAAGGCACGCTCCGGGTACCAGTTACCCCGACCTGCCGCCAGTTCCTCACCCCGTGGTCGAACCTCAGTTTTCTCAGGGCGGGTGTCCCCCTGGAACGAGCTTCCCGGCATGTTGTTGTCTCAACAGATGCCTCCACCACGGGCTGGGGCGCCATGTGCAATGGACATGCTGCTGCGGGCTCCTGGACAGGACCCCAGCGGCTATGGCATGTCAATTGCCTCGAGTTGTTGGCAGTACGTCTTGCCCTGCACCGCTTCCGAGCGTTGCTCCGGGGTCAACACGTGCTAGTCCGCTCAGACAATACCGCGACTGTTGCGTACATCAACCATCAAGGTGGTCTACGCTCCCGCCGTATGTCACAACTCGCCCGCCACCTCCTCCTATGGAGTCAGAAGCATCTGAGGTCGCTTCGAGCCATTTTCATTCCCGGAGCGCTGAACTGTGCAGCCGACGAGCTCTCACGGCTTCAGCCCCTCCCTGGAGAATGGCGACTCCATCCCCAGTCGGTTCAGCTGATTTGGGACCAGTTCGGGGACGCACAGATAGATCTGTTTGCCTCTCACGACTCGACCCATTGCGCCCTGTATTTTTCCCTGACCGAGGGCACGCTCGGCACGGATGCACTGGCGCACAGCTGGCCGCCGGGCCGCAAATATGCGTTTCCCCCAGTGAGCCTTCTTGCGCAGACCTTGCGCAAGGTCAGGGAGGACGAGGAGCAGGTCATTCTGGTCGCGCCGTATTGGCCCAACCGGACCTGGTTCCCCGAACTTGTACTCCTCGCGACAGCACCTCCCTGGCCCATTCCTCTGAGGAAGGACCTTCTTTCTCAGGGACGGGGCACCCTGTGGCACCCTCGCCCCGATCTCTGGAACCTCCACGTGTGGCTCCTAGACGGCTCGAGGTAGGTTTGAGTACCCTTCCACCAGCGGTGGCGGCTACCATCACTTCCGCTAGAGCGTCGTCCACGAGACACGCCTATGCGTTGAAGTGGAACCTCTTCGTCGACTGGTGCTCTTCTCACCGAGAAGACCCCCGGAAATGCTCGATCAGTGTTGTGCTTTCCTTCCTTCAGCAAGGGTTGGAGCGAAGGCTGTCTCCCTCCACCCTTAAGGTCTATGTTGCCGCCATTGCCGCACATCATGACCTGGTCGAAGGTAAGTCGGTAGGGAAGCACGACCTGGTCATCAGGTTCCTGAGAGGAGCGAGGAGACTAAATCCTCCTCGCCCTCCTCTCGTTCCCTCTTGGGACCTCTCAGTGGTGCTAACTGCCCTGAAGAGTGCTCCCTTTGAGCCTCTGCAATCAGTCGAGCTTAAGTTCCTGTCAATGAAGACAGCGCTCCTGGTTGCACTGGCCTCCATCAAGAGGGTAGGGGACCTGCACGCATTCTCCGTCGACGAAGCGTGCCTGGAGTTCGGACCGGCCTTCTCTCACGTGATCCTGAGACCCCGGCCCGGATATGTGCCCAAGGTTCCTACCACTCCCTTTCGGGACCAGGTGGTGAACCTGCAAGCGCTGCCCCCGGAGGAGGCAGACCCAGCCTTGGCATTGCTCTGTCCAGTACGCGCTCTCCGCGCCTATGTAGACAGGACGCAGTGTTTCAGGACCTCAGACCAGCTCTTTGTCTGTTATGGTGGGAAGCTGAAGGGAAAGGCTCTCTCCAAGCAAAGGCTGTCCCACTGGATAGTGGACGCCATTGCTTTGGCATACCAGCAGCAAGGTCGACCGTGCCCCCTTGGTGTGACTGCCCACTCCACCCGGAGTGTGGCGTCCTCTTGGGCTCTAGCGCATGGCGCCTCGCTAACAGACATCTGCAGAGCTGCAGGCTGGGCGACACCTAACACTTTCGCCAGATTTTACAATCTCCGAGTGGAGCCAGTCTCCGCCCATGTACTGTCTTTTTCAAGCTAACATGGGAGCTGTTAAGTGTCTCGCTTGCTCGCCATTCCACTCCACGGACTGGATACGTGCGATATCCCCTCAGGTGAGCTTCTCCGAAAGCCCTGAGTTCCTCCAGCACTTCTGACGTCGCCGCCAGTGTCTATTGCCTGCGCGCCGGCTAGGTGCCTCCCGTGTGCATGGTCCCTCCCCTGAGCGACCCCCACATGTGTATTTCCACTGTAAGCCTCCTTCGAGCATGTGTCTTTCCCTTGGCAAGCCACCTTGCCACCCCTGGGGTTGAAATATTCCACCTGCGGCTGGACACCCCAGTGTTCTCCATATGTTCCTTCGGGCCATATGTGTATTCTCTAAGTCCCCCCCCTCTGGGTTGGCAATAATTGCATACTTCCCCTAAGATCTTGGGATATGCTCCCCAGTGTACCTTGGTATTCCTGTGCTAAATAGGAGTCCTTCGTCCGTGCTAGTCTCACGACAGGGATCTCAGATTTACGCAGGGCACTGAAAGACAGCTGAGAAGGTGGCGTGATTAGACTGGTAACCCCATTCGTCGTCATCCGACGTAACTCGGAGTGACAACGAAAGGGAACGTCTACGGTTACGTATGTAACCCTCGTTCCCTGAGTAGGGAACGGAGACGTTACGTCTTCCTGCCACTTTCCGCTGTACCGCGGGGATCGCCTGAGCTCAGTCTTGGCTCCTCAGCGAAGAAACATATCTGCATGTTGCGAGACTTCCTCCTTTTATACCCACGAGGTGGGGCGGAGTTACGTCATGCAAATTCCGCAGACCCATGGCATTTCTTTGCCATTGGCTCGTTTTGTAATACTCGAAGTTGATAGGCTTTCTAAGCGAAACCCCATTCGTCGTCATCCGACGTAACGTCTCCGTTCCCTACTCAGGGAACGAGGGTTACATACGTAACCGTAGACGTTTCTTTTGCACTGATAAGAAAAAAAGCGAGACTATCGCCAGAGGGTTAACAATGACAGAATAGTATACGCACAATATCGGATTTGGATCCGCCTCGTCTTACCGATAATGGCAGTATCGGAGCCGATACCGTCCCTATAATACCTGCACGTAGGCTACCCAATGGAACACATACGATTTATTTTTTACAAACGGTTTACATTCGCTAAAGACATACGCGACTGTGTTTACGTGAATACTCTCCAGGACGTACATTTTTACCTAGAATTTTGATTATTCAATCCAGATAATCCAGGAAAGAGAAGTGAAAGTGATCGCCTGCTGTGTGAAAGGCGTGAGCCCGGCAGCGCGAGCACGTTCCGCGCTTTATTTTCTCATGCATGTTTCGCTGTGCGTATATATTTTACTGTTCTGCTTCCGTTGTTTAGTGAATGAAAACAGTGGAAGCAGAGCTCTGCACACACATCCTGACTCCGGCTGTCACACATCCACGCAATTAAAGAAATACTGCTCTTATTATTTAGATTGCTGTCACTCTTAAAGTACAAGTACTAATAAAATTTCATATCATAACGATTTTAATAGCTGGGTATCGCGATACCTTTCTAGTACCGGTATATCGTGCAACACTATTCAGCAGGAGTTCTGGTTTTGATGAACAGATTTAAACTCAAGTTCACAGGGATTAAAGTGAAAAAAATTCTTCTGACTGAAATTTTTTTCAGGCCAAGTCATATTCCTTTAACTTTATTTAAATAGTCGAGACCAATAGCGTTTTAAGGGGAGATGTTTTAAACCGCTTTAATATTGCCAGTTTGCGTATTTTAAAAGCTATTTTAATCTATGAAAAAATTTTAATTAGCTTCACAAATAATCAACCATCTACATAACTTTTCAGTGCATGTTTTTATTTATCTTATAAGACAAAACAATGCTAAACTATATTAATATATAGTTTGTTCCATGGCAAATCGTTTTGGCTGAGGGCAAAGTAAAGTTTCATAACTTTATATATTTAGGCTATTTAACTTTAACTTTGTAGCCTATTAGAGAGCTGACTTATGTTTGACTGAATTGTTTGATTTATTTCTCATTGTATAGCTTCTTATCGCCTACCTATTAGGCTACTTATACTTTTACACTGGATATTATTGATCATTAAAACTGACATTTAACAAAAAGAGACAGGGTTGTGTAATGTTATATATTCTAAAATATATAAAATATTCTTTATATATATTTTACTATGCATTCTCTTTACTGTATGTGTACATGCATAATAAAATAAAACGATACAACCCTGTCTCTGTTTGTTAAATGTCAGTTTTAATGATTAATAATGTTTCATATTTTTGAAATGAAAACAGAAATAAGCAGGGTTGTGTTTTATATTTCGTGTTGTTATAAATATATGCAGTGAAGATAATCAATGTGCGTTGCCTGAACCACATTTGTGTGGCCATTAATATGTTTGTTTATGATAATATGTTCATTTATAAATGAAAAGAGGTGTTTTATATATATTTCGTTTTATTGTTGATGAAAAGAGGCAGAGTTGTATTTTATACCATATTTCGTTTTATTGTTGCCTAAAATATACATAAAGAGATAACCGGAGTAGCCAGAGCGAGCTGAGTGACGCGATCAAGAACGCGCTGTTCCGTTTGCAGAATAACCGGACTCGCGTCCTCGGGAGTTGTTCTCCTGAGTCGAACTTGGCAAGTCCGAAGTTTGCGTACTTGGTATTGAGAAACGGCCAATATTGACCCGCGTTCTGTTTTCTATCATGCGCCGTGCACGTTTGCGATGATGTAATATGAACGCAAACGCACCAGGGTTGGATAGAATCAAGTTGAGTGTGAAACCAGACCAACGCTGCGGGGGGCGCCGGGAACAAACGCGCTCGGATTCGGACCGCAGCAAACCAGCTGTAGCCTGACATGCACTTGTCCAAAAAGATTAATTGAGTGAACACGGAGCAGTTTTTCCGTGAGCGGGAATTGAAAACCCGGACTGGACCAAAAGCGAAGTGATTACAGAATGCTTAGAGTGGAGAGAGGAACGTGCTTTCGCTCCAATCCAGGCTTTATCACATCCCCCTCAGCAGGGTGAATACACCTCGTCTTTCCTTAATTTAAGACCTATTCAAACTAAAATTAAGACATTTATCACACTATTTGAGAAATGAAAGCCTATTTACGGCCTTAAAATTATGAAAAGTGAATTTAGGACATTAAGGAACATAAGGACAGACGGGAACCCTGCAATTGACGGAAATCCGTCATAGACTCGCTGCAATTAACGGAAATCCGTCGTAGCGACGGAGAACTTTAATCCCTGTAAGTGCTTCCCTCCGCTGCGGCTGTCAGTCAGTCTCCATTCAGCATCAAACAGAGCGTCGCTCTCGGGTACGACAGTCAACACCATGAAACTCTCTCAAAGTCAATGTTCAGGGCTCCAGACTAACTTTTCCACTGGTTGCACTGGTGCTACCAACTTTCTCAGTTGGTCGCACCAGCATATGATTTGGTCGCACATTTTTTTTTTTTGCTACATGCCATGGGATTAATCAATGCATGCTGATGAATAGTGGTCTTAATCTGCATACCCTAGTTTTGCACTGATGTAAAAAGACTGACAGTGACAAGACCTCATGATAGCAAATGTTTTAATCTTTTAACTATTAAAACTATTAAAAAAACATGTATGTTCTTTTCATTTTTATATGCCTTAATTCCTGAATTCCTAACTGGCGCGTTTCACCATCAGCAGAGGTGGGTACAGTAGAGTATCCAAAAACTGTACTCAAGTAAAAGTACAAGTACTTATAGAAATATTTACTCAAAGTAAAAGTAATAATCTTAATACTTGAGTAAGAGTAATAAGTATCCAATGAAAAAACTACTCAAGTAGTTAGTTACTAGCTACTTCGGATCATAAAGGCCTAAATTAAAAATATCTAAAAAATATCATGTGTTATATACACATGGTTTTATTTAGATATTTTTAATTTAAATTACTATTTTTTATCATAATTAGATAGGCTATATCTTTGCAACAAAAATTATTTCTGCCATCTGTAGCCCGGAAACCATTGCCTGTCCTTTGGTTTGTATAATAGTAACTTATACAACTACGTTTGGATTATTAGACAATGTCGAAATAAAGTGACTCTGCAGAGTTTTGCATTCAAATGCATGTAAAGGGAACCATTGACACAGAGAAGAAACTCTTCACGTGTGCTCGTGCTCAGGGCTGGACTGGCCATCGGGCATACCGGGCATTTGCCCGGTGGGCCGACGTGCTTTTTGGGCCGATACAGATCATTCTTTAAAAAAAATATAAAGACATTTTTTTTTGTCTAAACGGCCCATAATACTCGTACATCGGCGGCCCATTCGTTTAGTTTTGCTTAATTGGCGGCGTTGGGATCTTTGTGCCGGTGTAATGCATTGGACAAAAAAAGTCAGCGTAGGTTTTGTTTTTTTAACAGACCGGCCCATGAAACACGTAGATCAGCGGCCCATTGGTTCTTTTCTTGATTGACACTGGGCTGGTCCAATCACATCTTTAAACTCCTCCCCCTTTGGGCTCTGAGCGCGCGTGCAGTGTCAGTGTGTATCTGTCAAAATAGTCAGAGATGGAGAAGAAACGCAAGGAATGTGCAGAGAAATAGCGTGAAAAAAAGAAACGGGCCCTTCAAGTGTCTGATGAGGATATTGAGGAGGATCAGGAGAGAACGAGTGAGTGTAGAGAACTGTGGTAAGCAGAACTAGGCTACTTTCAGAACACTTACCCATTACCCAGTTACGCATTATTTACACATCGGCATAGTTGATGATTACGCATTTTACTAGAATTGTAATGAGACGCGTTTGTAAACCATGTTTTTGAAATAAAAGATCATGTGTTTATCTCTTTCAAGCATGGAAATTAGTACAAAACTAATTATGAAAGTTCCTTTTATTTTTCAGTGCATTTGTTTTACAATATATGGCTATTACTGTCATGGAATTAATATTATAACTATTATTATGTAGTAGTGTAATGCAGACAGACACTATATCACAGCTAAAAGAGTTTTGAGTTTTTCTTTGTTCAATATGCACACTGATTATGGGTTGGAGCTCTTAATTTTTAACTCTCAAAGTGGAGCTCTTAATTTTTAACTCTCAAAGTGCACCAGATTGATGAATTTAACATTAAAAAGCACAAATTTTTCTTATTTTTTCTTCCGTTTCACACATACTCCATGTGCAGTGCGTATGCAGTGCGTATGCGGTGCGTATACGGTACAGGAGCAGCACGCGCTATAGTGCTTTCACATATGCTGCGTTTGCAGTGCGCTACTGATCCACAGTTTCTGTGTGCCACAAAATCAAAAATGGCTAAGCAATTTTGATTTTAAATCCAAACGTTAGGCTAACTTTGACATTGTTTAAGACATTGAAACAGTATGAAAATTAATTTTAATCATTGTGATTCTTTGTTTTACATGTAAAATTTGCATTGTTCCCCCCCACCCCCTCCCCAAAATATATAATGTATTTTTTGAGGGGAAAAAAATCATATATGATGGCATTTTGCAACTATTGGGACTAAAATCATACTTTTTTGTTTTTCTTGACCCTGTAATTTAGTAACTAGAACACATTAACTGTAATTATGCGTATATGATGAAATTAATACAGTTTCTTGTCAATCTATGTCTATTTTAACCCTCTGAGGTCGGCTATCGCGCGGGCGCGATAGTCTCGCTTTTTTTCTTATCAGTGCAAAAGAAACTCAAAATACTCTGTTGATTTTGATCTTACATATTAAGTGTTGTACATCATTAGATCCTGATAAGTGTCTATTTTTTTTCTGGATACTCACAATAAAAACAAAGTGTTGTGCTTTTCGCCAAATAAAGAAAAACAAACATGATGCGCGTTCTGCCTTCTCTCTGTCAGTTAAGTCCATTCTGAAACGCGTCCGAAAATTAACTGTAATTTCGCGAATACTTGTCATACAGGCACGAGTGTTTTTCCATAATGAAGCTTGAACTCTCTTCTTTTAAATGAATTAATTTATATAAAAAACAAATATTCTCAGTTTATGTAATCTGTATGAAAAGAGAGAGGTGTCAGTATTTTTCTTTCCAGCTCATTATACCTCATTACGCGTTAATGTGCCACGCCCACGGAGAGCGCGCCGGTATTCAAACGCAAATGATCTAAGGCAAGCCATTCAAACATGCCAACGCCCACCAGCTAGATTATAAAACACATCGTGTTTAGTAAGTATCTTGTACTTACTTTCCTCACGCTGTGAGGAATAATACTATCTAATAACCCTGGAATAGAAGTGCTTCATTTCGAGCAACGGATCCAGCTGATGTAGTAAGTCATTTATTCTTAAGTGCTTTGTTCTAATCGCGATATTGAATAGTGTCTGACTGTAAACCGCAAAAAGACTGTTTAAATATGAATTGCGTGTCTGTGTGTAGGCTAAATGATGAATGAACGCCATGCAGGCGCACGCGCTTTGTTTACTACAGTTATACAGCGCGTGTCTGTGCCGTTCATTCACTCTCGCACCTACATTAGTAAACGTTATGTTTACATGAACACATCCAAACTATATTGCTATAGCCTACTAAGATGAGTAAAAATAGACTGAAATATGTTGAAATAAAATGTCTGCATAAGCAACAAGCTGCTAATTCACATGTATATACTAGTATATCATACACAATATGTTACAGACTAAATATGAATGTTTAGACAAGATTTTGTGATTAGTTTTGGATAGATTATAAAGTTTTGACTGTAAAAAAAGACTACTGTCACATTAAATAGTTAAGCTTTTGTTCACCAATTTCTGCTCATAGTTAAATATACTATAGTATGATGTTTTGTCAAAAATAAAGTAGGTATATTGAATTATCAACTAAGATGTTATTATAGTGTGTAGGCTAAATGATGAATGAACGGCATGCAGGCGCGCGCGCTTTGTTTACTACAGTTATACAGCGCGTGTCTGTGCCGTTCATTCACTCTCGCACCTACATTAGTAAACGTTATGTTTACATGAACACATCCAAACTATATTGCTATAGCCTACTAAGATGAGTAAAAATAGATTGAAATATGTTGAAATAAAATGTCTGTATAAGCAACAAGCTGCAAATTCACATGTATATAGCCTACTAATATATCATACACAATATGTTACAGACTAAATATGAATGTTTAGACAAGATTTTGTGATTAATTTTGGATAGATTATAAAGTTTTGACTGTAAAAAAAAGACTACTGTCACATTAAATAGTTAAGCTTTTGTTCACCAATTTCTGCTCATAGTCAAATATACTATAGTATGATGTTTTGTCAAAAATAAAGTAGGTATATTGAATTATCAACTAAGATGTTATTATAGTGTTTGTTCCAATATTCAAACTAATGAATCCTTACCTTTTTTAATACGTATGATAAAATGTATACTTTTTACAAAGAAATACACTTGAAATATTGTTAAAATTGTAATTGTTGTTGTAATTGTAACCTATTTGTAATTGGTTACAATTTCTAATTGTAAAATATGTATATATAGATCATTTCTTTTGTCCTTGCATTCTTTGGGATCCTGTGACTCACCTGTGTGAAAGGGCTAATTAATATGCAGCTCATTATAGGGCTCATTATCCGGCCTTTGTCTTCTCAGGTGTGAACACGCCTCCACGCATATTGCCTTTCCAAACAAAAGGTGTCTTATAAAATTTAAATCAATGTATTGTTTTGTGTAAATGATTAGGTAGGATGATTTTCAGATCATTTTGAAGCAAAAATTCTAGGCAACAACACTCATTAGTCAAAAGTCTTGTGGACACATATTTAGTATGTGTTTTGTGGCCTTATTTCAGACACTTTAAGTTTTAGTTTTTTCAATAACCATGCATAAGCAATATTCTCTCAAAAATACAAACATGTACATACATGTTGCTCACATATTACGGTAGCCCTGTTTGTGCTATATAGAGTGAATTTACACCTTTGCCATTAACATGTTTATAAATAACTGAAAAAAGCACAAATGTCAGAGCATGTCAGAACACCTCAAAGACCCCAAAAAACCCATAGACCTCAGAGGGTTAATGTGAACAATGCGCTGCCACTTTAATTCAGTGCGGTGCAGCACAGCGAAAATAGACTCGATGCAGAAACGATCTCTGCACTGCTGTATACGCACCGCACCTGCAACGCATCGCCGGACCGCACCCGCGTGCAGTGTGAAAGGTCTAACCTGTTAACATGGGTACGTAAAAAAATACGCACCGCATACTAGAGATGTCCCGATACCATTTTTTCTGAACCGATCCGATCCCAAAAATTCTGAGTATCGACCGATACCGATCCGATATTTTTTTTTAAAGCAAGTAGAATTTCTATAACTCTGTGTGTTGAACTGATAATCACTCTTTTGTGTGTTAAACACAATCTACTTAATATAGACAACTTCATTATAAATTAAAAAAATATATATATATGATCATAACCTATGACAAAAATTCTATTATAAACTAGATTAGTGGATAACTCAGCAGTAAAATTTAGTCTAGAAAAATCACAAGTGCACAGTAATTGTATAAAATCTGAACATTTAGTGAAAAAATATATTATTTAGTGGGGAACAAATAAGAGACAATAAGTGTAGCACTAAATCTGGTAAAACGTTACACATTGCTCTTTGTATTGTTGTAAAATACTAGTGATCGACCGATGTATCGGTTTACCGATATTTTTACCGATTTTTAAGCATTTTCCCATAATCGGGTATCGGTTTTGTAATATCGGATTCGCCGATAAACGGCGCCATCTTGTGGCCGTTTTGAGAATTCCGCCATTGCAGCCCGCGTCTGAGGAGATCAGTCAACAACAACTCTGTGCACAGGTAAATTATATGTTCTACTTGCTTTGCTTTAATTATTTAACTTTATTTAACATAACAGACATGCAGAAATGAGTTTTGAGACATAAATGCCTGATATAGTTTATTTATGCAGCTTGGTTCTAAAAAATTGAGACGAACTCATGGAGTCACGTAGCGTAATCCGTCATGTCGTGCCCCAATAAAGGCGTAACTTTACATGAATTAAATAAAACAGACATGAATGAGTGCATGTTGAAAATAAAAGCGCTGAATTTAATTCTCTATCTGTTGTATTTACTCACCATTAGTCTCGAAAAAAAAGTTCGCTCATATTGCTGAGCACTCACTGGGTTGATGATCAGGAATGCTCAAGCACGGCCACTGAATGAAACTTTTGACAAGATGATCTTGTTTAAACACCCTAGATTATATTATCATTTACTACATATACTGCAATTATTTCGCTTTAAAATGATACCGCTTTGTGGAAATTAATTATTTATTATCTGCACGCGCGATCGCGGTTGAGTAGCTTATCATTCTGTGTAAATGCATAGATAAACAGCACTTTGTTAGAAAGCGTTTCATGATCTAGACCGACAAAAATATTATTAATAATTAGTAACATACTAGTTGGAAAATGCAATGATGTATATGCTGTTTTGTTTGTTACTTTCCTGACAATGTTATATTCCAGCTAATATTATTAAGTGAATTAATATTACCCAGTGAATTATTCCTCACTCTTAGTTTAAACCTATTAAACGGCACATAAACCTTCGAAAACCGTTTAAAATTAATTACATTTCTGCAAAGGTGATATGACTCTGTCCCCTGTCAATTATTTTCTCCATATGAAAACATTAGACTTTTAACATTTACTTGCCTATTGTTAACATTGTTGCTGCTGATGCTTATAAATTATATGTATAATTTAGATATAAATTATATAATGTAATAATATAAATGTTTTTATTGTGATTTGAAGATTTAATTTAACATGAAAGAGTGTTAACTTTCAACACTTTTGTTTATTTTTTTAAGATGACTGAAAGGAGGAAAAATCAAAGGACTTACTCCACAGACCCCTCTATTTATTTGTGTATAAATATAAAGATTTTTTTTGTATGCAAGGAGGGAGTGATTGTTATAGCCTAAATAAAATGGTTTGTTCAGTTCATTTGTGTTGTAATAATTGTGTAAAAAACATAAGTATAACAGTAAATAAATATCGGTTCTGCATATCGGTTATCGGGCACATAAACATGCAAATAATCTGTATCGGTATCGGTTATAAAAAATCAATATCGGTCGATCACTATAAAATACATTCATGAAAAACAAGATAACAAAAATCAAAAAGATCAATTATTTTATAAATAGTCTACTATAAAATTAAGACATTTTTTAAATGTATAGAACAGCTGTTTAATGAGGCTGCAACATATGATAGGACAGAACAAAAAAGCCTATTAATAATCTTCCATTGCGCAAAAGTATTATGATATGATTATGAAAGGCTGCAATACAGTGCAGCACAAAGCGCTTATGCGCATCCCGAGCGCAGAATGATGCGCTTGAAGCAACACAGAGTCACAGCCGCAGCTGAGGGAAAAGTTTACGTGAACTTGAATTTAATGACTTAAATATTCATTTCTATCTTACATTATACTATAGTATGGATTCAGAACACTTATAATACAGTGCACGAAAACCTTATGGTGTATGCTTTTGTGGGGCTTAACAATAACACAGAATAGTAAACGCACAATATCGGATTTGGATCGGCCTCGTCTGACCGATACCCGATCCGGCAAAAATGGCAGTATCGGAGCCGATACCGATACTGAGTATCGGATCGGGACATCCCTACCGCATACGCATTGCAAACGGAGTATGTGTGAGTCGATTTGAAAGCGCTTCAGACGATTCAGTGCGTGCAGAAACTGAACAGATCATTCAGTCTTTGAAAAGAATCGACTCAAAAGAGTGATTCATTTGTGAATTGAGCATCGCTCACGCCCATAAAAAGATACAGCGCGTCTTTCTACAGTCTTAAGCCCGTTTCACACATACTCTGTTTGCAGTGCGTATGCGGTGCGTATTTTTTTACGTACCCATGTTAACAGGTTAGAGCTTTCACACTGCACGCGGGTGCGGTCCGGCGATGTGTTCCAGGTGCGGTGCGTATACAGCAGTGCAGAGATCGTTTCTGCACCGAGTCTATTTTTGCTGTGCTGCACCGCACTGAATTAAAGTGGCAGCGCATTGTTCACATTAAAATAGACATAGATTGACAAGAAACTGTAATAATGTCATCATATACGCATAATTACAGTTAATGTGTTCTACAGTTACTAAATTACAGGGTCAAGAAAAACAAAAAAGATTATAGTCTCAAAAGTTGCAAAATGCCATCATATATGATTTTTTTCCCCTCAAAAAAATACATGATATATATTTTGGGGAGGGGATGGGGGGAAACTACATGTAAAACAAAGAATCACAATGATTAAAATTGATTTTCATACTGTTTCAATGTCTTAAACAATGTCAAAGTTAACGTTTGGATTTAAAATCAAAATTACTTAGCCATTTTTGATTTTGTGGCACACAGAAACTGCGGATCAGTAGCGCACTGCAAACGCAGCATATGTGAAAGCACTGTAGCGCGTGCTGCTCCTGTACCGTATACGCACCGCAACACGCACCGCATACGCACTGCGCACGGAGTATGTGTGAAACGGCTTATTTACACTGCACACGTCTGCGGAGCATTACAGCTCCGACAAGGTTTTATTCCGTCCTCCACGTGGTGCCAACACACCAGGAGCATTTCAGAAGCGAAGCGACTGAATGCGCGAGATCACGTGATTTGCCTGTCCGACGTGGTTTTTCTTGATTTTTGGGTTTCTACCTTACAGTCTATGGCTTCTATCAAGGATATATTGGTGTGCAATACAATTGGAAGTCTGCACAGGGTGTTTATTTTGAAATTGACAGTGTTTTTTTACTTTTATTTTGTATTTACGGTGCGGCTTGGACATTACGACGTAATGGGATCACTTCAGGGAGCCCTATCAACTTCGAGTGTCTACAGAACAAGCCAATGAACGTTGGCGTGCGTGAAAAGCGTCACGTGCACCGCGCCCCGCAGCGCGGGTATAAACAGGAAGCGGGCGCACGCACTCATTGTCTTTCGCTTCGGAGCCGAGCTTTCGTTTTGACTCTGAGTTTCTGCAGACTGCTGCAACGTTGAAGACTGCTTCAAAAGGAGAGAAAATACTCTGTTCCAGTGCTGGTGTGACGGCGCGATCAGCGGTGGCCGCGAGCATTACAGCTCACAACTGCTGTTTTCACAGCATTCTTTGTGTGTGTCGGTGTATGTGTATGTGTCGGTCTCGGTGGGCGTTCCTCTTTGAGTGTGTACCCCGATTACACCGCGGCTATCCCTGGGTGCTTCAGCACTGAGAGAGTTATTTTTTCTTTTCTATATTTTTTGTTTTCAACTAAAAGGGCAACACAAGCGTGACCCTGCGTCCTTTTCAGGATGTCATTCCGCTTGTGCGTTTCTGGGTGCGGTCGTTCCCTGGTGCCAGCAGACGGCCACAATTGTTGCCTCTCGTGTTTGGGCGTTCAGCACGCTGAGGCAGCTTTTGTGAATAGCTCATGTTCTCATTGCGGGAATATGACTATGGCAGCGCTAAGATCGAGACTTGCTTACCTCAAGGGAGGTGCAGTCCCCTCGCCAATGCCCAGATCTAGTGTTTATTCTGGACCTCAGAATAAACCTACTTTTGCGCATGGTCAGGGTGATCTGAGGATTACCATGAGGGCTTCCCCGCCGAGGCAATCTCCGCGGGCCCCTCACGCCTCTCAAGCGCTGCCGCCGTTGGAGCTTCCAAAGGAACGCGCTGGTCCTCCTCATGGACGACCAGCCGTGTCCTTTCGGGCCCCACCTGACGATCAGATGTCGATTGCAGCATCGGAGGGGGAGCTTCAGTCCTCTGGAGATGAAGACTCGGCTGCGTTACCCCCTTCCGGGAGTGTAGCGTTGCCCGAGTCCGATCCAGAATGGGCGGCTATGCTTTCCCGGGCCGCCGAGAAGGTCGGGCTTGCGTGGAACCCTCCACCACGTCCCGAACCTTCTCGGTTGGACGATTGGTTTCTCGGGGCGGGCCGTGCTGGTTCTCAGCGCGCCGCCCCGGTACCATTCTTTCCGGAAGTGCATGAGGAGCTTACTAGAACGTGGACGGCACCGTATAGTGCCAGAAGCCGTCCTGGTGGCTCCTCCCTCCTCTCCACCCTCGACGGCGGAGCAGCTAAGGGGTATGTGGATGTCCCGCCGGTGGAGCGTGCCGTTGCGATGCAACTGCGTCTGGCGTCCGCTTCCTCCTGGCGGGGCAATCCGCGCCTCCTGTCCAAGGCATGTAAGTTTTTGTCCAGTCTCACGGCGAAGGCTTACAGAGCCTGTGGACAGGCTGCTTCTGCAGGTCCACCAGGCCCAGGCGCTCATGGACATGAACGAGGGTGGTTCTGACCCAGAGCTCCTCTGGGAGCTCCGTGTGGCAACTGACCTCGCTCTCCGAGCGACGAAAGAAACCGCACGTTCAGTCGGTCAGGCGATGTCCACCTTGGTGGTCCAGGAGCGCCACCTTTGGCTCAACCTGGCGGACATGAGGGACACCGATAAATATCGGTTCCTGGATGCCCCTCTCTCCCAGGTTGGGTTATTCGGCGACGCGGTCGAGAGCTTCGCCCAACAGTTCTCGGCCGCCCAGAAGCAGACGGAGGCCATCCGACACATCCTGCCCCGGCGGACCGCTGCTGCTCCCACCCGTCCGCCGGCCGCAGACCCTCCGTCCGCTCGTCGCCGAGGCCGACCTCCTGCGGCGTCCTCCGCTCCCGCTAAGCCTCAGCAGCAGCAGCCACCATCCAGGCCTCAGCGTGGAGCAGGCTGCAGGAAGTCGACCACGCCCGTCCAGGCCGCTGCCAAACCAGGAGGCAAGCGCAGGTGCAAACGACCCTGAGACGGGCGGCCCAGAGGTGGATCAAGTTGCTCTTCAGGAGGTGGTGAAGGCACCGCTCCTTCCCCCGGTGGAGGGCCGGCGGAGAATACTTTGTTTCCTTTTCTTTTTGTTCCGCCACTGACCCACGGGCCAGTGGTACCCACATTTTCAACAAAAGAGCAATTTCTGAAACCTCTGGGTCCCAAGAGGGCGCGCTTGGCGGTCGACGACGCTATGCCTTGTCACCCTCAAGCCCCTCTTTCATCGCCAGCGAGCAGCAGTGGCTGTGTTCCGGACGCACTGACGCCTCCGCACACTCACTCTGCCCTTCGACGGAAGCAGGTACGTGTTGCACCACACACTCAGACCCCACTCCGGGCCGCTATGCCGTCCGAGTCGGGTCCCTGCATTCCGCCGCGCTGCCCCACTCCGGGTACGTCTGTGGTGCCGTTGGTCCCACTTGCTCGGTGTCTGGGAGCCTGGCTAGCACTTCCCAGCCCGTCTCGCTGGCTCATCCGTACTATCAGACTCGGCTATGCGATTCTGTACACCCGTGTTCTGGCGGACAGTGCCCCTGTGCTCAGGGCAGAGATCGCAGTCCAACTGGCGAAGGACGCGATCGAGGCCGGTCCCTCCAGCCAGCTTCTACAGCCCGTACTTCATTGTACCCTACAAAGGCGGTGGGTTACGGCCAATCTTGGACCTGCGTGTCCTGAACCGGTCCTTTCACAGGCTGCCGTTCAAGATGCTTACGCAGAAACGCATTTTCAAATGCATCCGTCCCCAAGATTGGTTTGCAGCAATCAACCTGAAGGACGCGTACTTTCATGTCTCGATTCTCCCTCAACACAGACCGTTTCTTTGCTTTGCGTTCGAGGGACGGGCATATCAGTACAAAAGTTTTACCCTTCGGGCTGGCCCTGTCGCCCCGTGTCTTCACGAAACTCGCGGAGGCAGCATTGCTCCCATGTGCGAGCGTGGTGTTAGCATTCTCAACTACCTCGACGACTGGCTTATTCTCGCCCAGTCGAGAGAGCAGTTGTGCGAACACAGGGATATGGTGCTCAATCACCTCAGCCACTAGGGCTTCGGGTCAACTGGGAAAAGAGAAAACTCACCCCCGGGCAGAGGATCTCTTTTCTCGGTATGGAGTTGGACTCGATCAACATGACAGCGTGCCTCACCGAGGCCCGCGTCCAGTCAGTGTTGAACTGCATGAGCACGCTCAGACGCAGAACAGCGCCACCACTGAAACTGTTTCAGAGGCTCCTGGGGCATATGGCATCTGCAGCCGCGGTCACGCTGCTCGGATTGCTTCATATGAGGCCGCTCCAACACTGGCTCCACGATCGAGTCCCGAGATGATTTAAGTCATTATCTTAGTCTCCTTTGGTGGAGACTGCGCATGCGCGTGCGGTTTGTGTTTGGAGCTCCGGCGAATTGATTCATAAATCCTTGATTTTCTTCTTTACCACTCATTTATAAACAAGCACTTTCTATTTTTACAGCATGTGAACTTATCTTCGATACTATTCCTTATAAAAAAACAATCGGATTGCTTTGATATCGCTACTTAGATCCAACTTTCCGAATCTCCGCTACTAGCCTTTAGCCAGCTAGCATTGCACGCGTGGCCTCTCGCCTATCGATCGTCTCATTTACACCCGTTTCACTGAAAGGATACGGGTTATATCCAGGATTTCAGTCCTAAATTAGTAGTGATATTGGTAGTATTACTACTAATTTACTGTTCATCTGTTATAATGGCGAATATATCGGATGTGTGTCTAACGTTACCTCTGAGTGCAGGTGAGGACACTTTCGAGCTGCATTCGGTGCAGTTGGAGCTGGAGTCCGTGGAGAAGCAGATCCGTGGTCTGCTAGAGAGGCAAGCCGAGCTGCGATATCGGCGATCAGCGCTTGAAACATCACGCGCCGATGCTCACAAGTCAGTGGTTAGTAACTTTTTGACTCCGACCTCATCTACTCTGTGTGCTTCTCTGCACAGGACGCAAGCACCCAGGACGCGATCATCCCTGGCTTCATTCACTCCGGCACCAACACAACACCATGGACCCTGGGTGATCCCACAGCGGAAGACACGAGCCAGGACCAGAGCAAGAACCTCTCCGCCCCTCCCGGTCTTCGAGATCTCCACCCGGAACCGCTTCTCCCCTCTTCGCGAGTCGGAACGCGACGCCGCCGTGATCATCGGCAGTTCCATCGTCCGTCATGTCCGTGCTATCTCAGGTAAAGGTAAGGTGCGCACTCACTGCTTTCCTGGTGCTCGTGTTCTAGATGTCGCTGCACAGGTTCCCGAGATCCTGAACGGTGACGAGCGCGTCGGAGCTGTTGTGCTGCACGCGGGAGTGAACGACATCAGGCTGCGGCAGACGGAGGTTCTGAAGAAGGACTACAGGAGCCTGATCGAGACGGTACGCAGCACATCGCCTGAAGCAACGATCATCGTGTCTGGACCGCTTCCCACGTACCGACAAGGACAGTAAAAGGTTCAGTAGATTATTTGCACTAAATGAATGGTTAATTTCATTGTGTAATGAACAGAAACTGCTCTTTGTAAATAATTGGAATCTGTTCTGGGAGCGACCTAGGCTCTACCGTGCTGATGGCCTGCACCCCAGCAGAATCGGAGCGGCTGTTCTGTCAGACAACATCTCCAAGACGTTACACACCATCTGACTAGTAAGTCAAAGTCCAAATCACAGTCTTTGCTGTCCCAACTTAATTGATTTAAGTAGTGTAGAACATTATATAGAAACTGTGTCTATTCCTTGTTTAGTGAGGCCAAACAATAAATCTACTGTAGGATCTAGGAAAAATCTTATTGCAATTAACCCTCTGGGGTCGGAGGGGTTTTCTGGGTCCTGGAGGTGTTCTGACATGCTCTGACATTTGTGCTTTTTTCAGTTATTTATAAACATGTTAATGGCAAAGGTGTAAATTCACTCTATATAGCACAAACAGGGCTACCATAATATGTGAGCAAGATGTATGTACATGTTTGTATTTTTGAGAGAATATTGTTTATGCATGGTTATTGAAAAAACTAAAACTTAAAGTCTCTGAAATAAGGCCACAAAACACATACTAAATATGTGTCCACAAGACTTTTGACTAATGGATGTTCTCGCCTAGGATTTTTGCTTCAAAATGATCTGAAAATCATCCTGCCAAATCATTCACATAAAACAATACATTGATTTAAATTTAGTAAAACACTTTTTGTTTGGAAAGGCAATATGCGAAATGGGCGTGACTCATGTATAATGGTCTGATTCACACCTGTGAAGACAAAAGACCTGCTTAATGAGCCTGCATAATGAGCTTTTCACAGGTGTGTCACTGAGCCACAAGAAAGAATACAAGGACACAAGAAAAGAAATATATATATACTACAAAATTGGTTCACAGTTGGAAACATCTAGAAAAAAATAGTATTTTTCCACTTGTATTTTTGCTTGCAAATTGTATAATATCCAAGGTGAACATTTCTAGTAATTGTGTAGTTAATTCTCATACTGTATTTTCAGAAAGTTTTGGATATGTATCCTCTCCCCAAATTTGTCACTAATAAAACACAATACAAATAATTTGAAGAGAAGGCTTATATTGACCTTTTAAGATTTTGTTTACATCTACCTTGTAAATATATTATTTGCTATTTTATTAAAAAGGTTACAATTACAGCAACAATTAAAATAACAATATTTCAAGTGTAATATTTCTTTGTAAAAACTGAAGTATACATTTTATCATACAAAGTTAAGGATTCATTAGTTTGAATAAAGCCTACATTGGAACAAACACTATAATAGCATCCTAGTTGATGACTTTAGTTTTGACAAAACAAACATAGCCTAATATATTTAACATTTGAGCAGAAATTGGTGAACAAAAGCTTATTCAATGTGGCAGTAGTCTAGTTTACAGTAAACAGTTAATAATCTATCCAAAACTAGTCAACGAAATGTTGTCTTTCATATTTCGTCTGTAACATAGGCATATCGTTTGTTGTTTTTATGATAGCCTATATTAGGGCATATAAATATTAATTTGCAGTTTAATACGTTGCTAATACAAAGACATTTTAACGTTATTTCAACATATTTCAGTCGATTTTCACTCATCTCAGTATAGCAATAGGGTTTGGTAAAAACTGTTCAGTTCATTCATTCACACACGCGATTCATATTTAAACAGTCTTTTTGCGGTTTACATACACTATGATATCGCGATTAGAACAATAATAAAAAAAACTTACTTCTCAGATGGATATTTCAAGTGTAATACAGGTCCTTCTCAAAAAATTAGCATATTGTGATAAAGTTCATTATTTTCCATAATGTAATGATAAAAATTAAACTTTCATATATTTTAGATTCATTGCACACCAACTGAAATATTTCAGGTCTTTTATTGTTTTAATACTGATGATTTTGGCATACAGCTCATGAAAACCCAAAATTCCTATCTCAAAAAATTAGCATATTTTATCCGACCAATAAAATAAGTGTTTTTAATACAAAAAAAAAAGTCAACCTTCAATTAATTATGTTCAATTATGCACTCAATGGGTGATTCTCACGAAATCCAGATTTAGAAGGTGTCCAGCATCAGATTTTTTAAAATGCCCTTGAAGCCAATTTTCTTTTTGCACATATAAGATTAAGGTCT
Organism: Gila robusta; assembly: GCA_030770095.1. Taxonomy (NCBI): domain Eukaryota; kingdom Metazoa; phylum Chordata; class Actinopteri; order Cypriniformes; family Leuciscidae; genus Gila; species Gila robusta. The sequence continues at coordinate 120,647 of JAVALU010001696.1, forward strand.
GAACTTACTATAACCATTATTTTTAGAAGATTTAAAAAAATATTTACTATATAATTATTTACATTTTTAGATGAAGTCCATAAACAATTATCATTACCGCAACATGACATTACCTTAAATATATGGTTAAAAATGTATATTTTTGGCTAATGTTAAAGTAGACTCTTATTACTCATGCTCAAAGCTATATAAAACTCTGGAGAGATTACTTTTTCATATTTATTATTTTTTGTAATTTACTTATTTTCTCTCATTACCGAAACATACGTGATGATTTACAATTTATTTTATTTTATTGTTTTACTAAAAGATAACATAAACATTTATTATGTAGCAGACCTTAAATAAGTAGTGTTGTTTAATATGTATATACATTTTAAAACAAAATATGATTATCTAATTATTACTTAATTTGTAAAAAAGATACATGCTGCGGTAATGAAAATGCCATTTCGGTAATGAGGATCAATGTTTCGGAAATGAGATTTAGCTCACACTTTCACTGTTGACAAAGGGGTTTGATGCCTAACCCCATTTTACATATTTAAAACACATACAATTTTTAATAGAATATTTATTTCATAAACAGTGTTTCATTTTCTCATTTATCGTAATCATCACAGTACCATGCCTTGTGTTAACAAGTGTTGTGTATACAAGTTATAATCTTATGCTCATAAAGAATCATGTCATGTAGCCTACACTGTAGTACTAACAAATATACAACAATTAGTATAAATATTGTTTTCAATATATAGACCCTGTCAGGTATAAACTTTCTTCTGCTGGTGTTCTGTTCAGACTTTCATTATTTGTGTCTAGTTCCTGTCTGTTATTTAGGGCTGTACTCAACCAAAAAAAATCTTGGTTGACTGAAGTCCTGAAATTTTCGACTAAAAATTACGTTAGAAAAAAAAACGTTAAATGAATTAGAGTCACAAATGATTTGCTCTTATCATCCGATCGTGGTTGTATCTCTCTATTACTGTTACTCGATCTTAGTGCTGCATTTGACACTATCGACCACAACATTCTTTTAAATAGACTCGAAAATGATGTTGGCATTAGTGGAATTGCGCTAGCATGGTTTAAATCAGTGGTTTTCAAAGTGGGGGCCGCCAGGGGGCACCAGGGGGGCCGCAGCAAGTTGGAAGAAAAAATGAAAGCAAATTTTTTAAAAATAAATTTGATAAATATTTTAAAAATATTAAAAAATATATAAAAACATTTATATTATTATGAGTAGTGTTATGAAATCGTGGCGTAATAATCTGTTTGGTTGTAAAATGTATTACCTGAATGAAATGAAATCAGATGTATCGTCCTGTGGAATCATTCATTCACAGACAGACAGCATACGAAGATGTTCAACTAATAAAGATCTTCATCGCTGGCAAACAATATGATAGATTTGCAGATTTGCTTTCACTTGACTGTACTGTTAGGTCCACGGCCACTTCATCCAACGCTCTTGATTTTCTTAAATCTTCCTGTTACGACTCCGAGTCGAGTGTGAATTGAAAGCGCTTCAGTGATTCAGTGCGTGCAGGAAACTGAACAGATCATTCAAACTGATTCGCAAACCGATTTAGATTTTAGACAGATCAGCCAACTTGTTTGATGAAGTCTTTGAACAGAATCGACTCAAAAGAGTGATTCATTTGTAAATTGAGCATCGCTCATCATGCCCATAAAAAAGATACAGCGCGCTTAACAACATGTTTGCATTAAAATAAAGTGCGCCGTTTGCATCCCTGCATATAACGAGATTTGGGCCATACAAATTACGGGAGTTTCACGGGAGAAATAACAAAACGGGAAGGGGGCGGGAGATGGATGTGAAATACGGGAGACTCCCGGGGAAAACGGGAGTGTTGACAGGTATGCTTACAACCACCAGTGATCAGCTATTCAGCTATTTATTTAGTTAGCTGGCTAGCTCTATCAAAATGGATAGATTTAAAAAGGAAAAAACCTGACGAGCCAGCTATCGAAACCTCAGATAAAAAAAATGTAACAAAAATCAGAAAACGAACTCCTGACTGAGTAAGACTCGTAGGTATGATGCAGCATACATAAAGTATGGATAATCTGTCTCACACACACACACACACACACACACACACACACACACACGTTAAGTAATCTCTCTCTCTATTTCCTTTCACTGACACGCACAGCTACAATGTTGAAATTACTGTACCAGATTTGAAGATGTTGAAATTACTTTACCATATATGAAGATCTGACATAGCCTACAAATGTTATTATTACAACACCAATAAAGGTCAATAGATGTTCACCTAGATGTTTTATTTATTTATTTATACATTTGCCGTAGTATTGTCAATGGGTTCAATAACACATCATGCAAAAGGGGGGCCTTGGCCAGAACCTAGTGGTATTTGGGGGGCCTTGTCATGGAAAAGTTTGGGAACCCCTGGTTTAAATCATACTTATCTGACCGTTATCAGTTTGTAGCAGTAAAAGAAGAGATGTCTTATCGGTCAAAAGTTCAGTATGGCGTACCACAAGGCTCAGTACTAGGACCGTTGCTGTTCACTCTGTACATGCTACCCTTAGGAGATATCATTAGGAAACATGGAATTAGCTTTCACTGTTATGCTGATGATACTCAGCTCTATATTTCTTCACGCCCTGACGAAACTTACCAATTCACAAAATGAACGGAATGCATAACTGAAATAAAAAACTGGATGACTAGTAATTTCCTACTACTTAATTCTGAAAAAACAGATTCTAATTATTAGACGAAAAACCTCCTCACGTAATAACCTAGAATACTGTCTAACACTTGATGGCTGCTCTGTCAAGTCTTCGTCGTCAGTTTGGAACCCGGGTGTGCTCTTTGATACCAATCTTTCATTTGAAAGTCACATGTCTAGTATCTGTAAAACCACATTTTTTCATCTTAAAAATATATTTAAATTACGTCATATGCTCTCAATGAAAAATGCAGAACAATTAGTTCAAGCGTTCATGACATCAAGGCTAGATTATTGTAATGCTATTATGGGTGGTTGCCCTGCATGCTTAATCAACAAACTATAGCTGGTCTAAAACGGGCCAATGTTTACCCCGGTTTCTGAGTTTCTGAGAATTTTGAAATATTGCTGATTACTTACAAAGCACTAAAGATTCGCAGTACTTGAGCGAGCTCTTAACGCATTATAGTCCTTCATGTCTATTGCGATCTCAAAATTCTGGCCAGTTGATAATACCTAGAATATCAAAATCAACTCCTGGCGGTAGATCCTTTTCCTATTTAGCACCAAACACCAAAACTTTGGAACAATCTTACTAACATGGTCCGGGAAGCAGATACAGTCTGTCAGTTCAAAGCTAGACTAAAAACACATCTCTTTGACCTTGCATACACATAACACACACTGTATATTTCTATAATTCAATGTTAGACTGCATAGATTAGATCAGCCGGAACCGGGAACACTTCCCATAAATCCTGATGGACTCGTTACATCATAAGAAAAATGGCGTCTACGCTAATATTAGTCTCTCTGTTTATCCTGAGGTTTACCGCAGTCCGCCGTATCCAGGCCGTATCCAGATTAGGGCTGTCAAAATTGCTCAAAAATGACGTTCGAATATTCCCGCTAAAAACACATATATTCGAACTATTCGAACATCTGGTTGCGCATTTTGTCAATGACGCGCATTACGTCAATAACAGGACAAATTAATACAAAGAGACATAACTACTTGTATAGGTAGTTTATTTTAGTTTAAACATATTTGACAATGACAATGTATTAACTTACACAAAAACAAGTAAATCAACTAATGGCCAAGACCGCAGACCTCTCTCTCTCTCTCTCTCTCTCTCTCTCTCTCTCTCTCTCTCTCTCTTATAACGGTTTAAATGAACAACAATAAACAAATGTTGAGTGCTGATCAAGAGTTTTGTGCAAGCAATTAAAGGTTGTGACTTTTGTCCTAAATATAGCAGGCTTCATTCAGTGATTGAAACAAATATTATTAACATTAATTTTTACAGTATATAGAACCGACATTGAACGCTCCGAGCGAGCTGTGCTGTGCTAAACTGCTGCTATAATGGCTATTTCGGGGGCGTTGTGGCGGGCTCTGACGTGTATGATGTAATGCTAGCTCATTGGCGCACACGTTGGAGGCGCCCGCGCCATTGGATGTGCAGTTGCCGCAGCACAGCCAATGAGTGAGCCAGACACTCACTGTGCTATCTGTGCAGCTGGAAAATGCGTTTTACATGTTAAGCTTCAGAATTTTGCCACTCACAAAGCAGACAGCCGCGCGCCTCTGCAACCGCGGGCGTGTTTTTCCACATTCGAATATAAATTTTCACCTTCGAATTTCTGTGTTTTAAAACTATTCGAATTTATATTCGAATTTAGAATATTCGTTGACAGCCCTAATCCAGATCTGATGAAGGACCTGCGCCTGGACACGTCGACAACGCAGTCCTGAAGTGTCAACTAGTCTCTCCCTTGTGAAGGCCTCCTTCCCTTTACCTCTTTACGATAAAACGTTGTCGGGATAATTACGATTCACGTGACTACGTGGAAGCGATAAAAAATTCTCAGAGCCACCAGGCACTGTTTTATGCAAATGAGCGGCCGGATCGAATTAAAGGTTTTCTATTAGAACGGTGTCGTGTTAGCGGCCCCTAACTTAATAACTAATGATCGTTGCAATGGACGTGAATCAATCAAAACTAACTTTAGCTGGACAATAACTTTATTCTAGAGCTGCTGTAAAGCCAAAACATTCTGTTTCTTTCATTTCCTATTATCACTGTAACGCTGCTTTGATACAGTCCATATTGTTACAAGCGCTGTATAAATGAAGGAAACTTGACTTATATTAGTCTTCACGTTTTCATGTCTGTGTGTGTGTGTGTGTGTGTGTGTTGGTCAAAACAATGAATCCAAGTTATATTTTTTCCTATTATTTCCCTATTATAACCCTGTCCCCTGACCTCTCTCTCCTTTCTTCTGTACTCCTCAAGTAACACTGGATTGCTGTATATTTTTTCCCTATGCTTTGTCAACCTGTCTTTCGCTGATGCCCTTTTCTTTTCAACTGATGCTTGCCTGTAACAAAATACACAATAGCCATCTTGAAGGTAACATTTCGTAAAAAAGACATAGAAATACATTGTTTCACGGTAAAACTATTAAATATTAAATATTACATTTATAGTAGGTGGCCTATACTGCATTCATACTGCTTTTTGTGGAAGCACTTCATAAAAATAAAAAATTAGTGACCCCTGTTGGGGGGAGGTTGTAATAGCTATTTTGTTTACGCAATCTGTTCAAGAAGTGTTTAAGGCAAATATCAAGTTATATTGAAATGAGCAAGAGTTATAGTGCACGTCCCTCCTTCATAAGTCTGTTTCTCATTACCGAAACATTGAGTATCTCCACCGCAACAGGCCTTCAATTGTTGCGGTGAATGATAATGGTGTTGCGGAGGATGAGCGACCTTAAACATTCTTGCTAACTGTGGAAGCTAAATGAGGGTTAGCTAAACTTTCCCTCTCTTTTTATATTTAGACCATAATGGGGTATATAGTAATCTCAAAATTAAAACGGCAACATTTTTTAAAACTTCACAAACTCATGTTTCAGTAATGAGAACTAAAAAGTCGTGTAGGTACTATGACAAACAAAATTTTAACTTTTATCTGAAGAGAAAAAATAAGAACTGCTTATCTGGTAGCCATCTTGCGTGTCACAGTCAATTATGTCCCTTCCAACAAAATTCCTTGAAAATGTTAGTTCCTTGAGGACTTAAACAATGACTGAAAATTGTTGCGGAGGATGAGATAATTGGTCTTGGACACATTTATATTCCTTATTATTGTCACTACATTTACCAATGATCACCAAATACCACATGTTTCTTTACTGTAAATATTTATAGTACAACATGCACTGAAGCTTTTTATTTTTTATATTTTTTAATTATAAATATTTCCATCTCAAAGAACCCAAATCCAGTCATGGACACGTTGCGGTAATGACAAATTTCCCCTTAAATGTGGAAAAAACAACAAAATTGGTATTTATGATGTCATTTGAAATAATGTGCAAAATAGTACACGATGAGATGTTTATAACTGTATCCTTCTTATTTTGATAGCATTTACTTTTATCATCAAAATGTTTCATGACACCTCATAAGTCTAATTTCGTGAGAATCACCCCAATACTTGGTCGGGAATCCTTTTGCAGAAATGACTGCTTCAATGTGGCGTGGCATGGAGGCAATCAGCCTGTGGCACTGCTGAGGTGTTATGGAGGCCCAGGATGCTTTGATAGCGGCCTTAAGCTCATCCAGAGTGTTGGGTCTTGCGTCTCTCAACTTTCTCTTCACAATATCCCACAGATTCTCTATGGGGTTCAGGTCAGGAGAGTTGGCAGGCCAATTGAGCACAGTAATACCATGGTCAGTAAACCATTTACCAGTGGTTTTGGCACTGTGAGCAGGTGCCAGGTCGTGCTGAAAAATGAAATCTTCATCTCCATAAAGCTTTTCAGCAGATGGAAGCATGAAGTGCTCCAAAATCTCCTGATAGCTCCTGCACAGCATGGCACCCCAGACCATCACTGACTGTGGGTATTTGACACTGGACTTCAGGCATTTTGGCATTTCCTTCTCCCCAGTCTTCCTCCAGACTCTGGCACCTTGATTTCCGAATGACATGCAAAATTTGCTTTCAAATGAGCAAACAGTCCAGTGCTGCTTCTCTGTAGCCCAGGTCAGGCGCTTCTGCCGCTGTTTCTGGTTCAAAAGTGGCTTGACCTGGGGAATGCGGCACCTGTAGCCCATTTCCTGCACACGCCTGTGCACGGTGGCTCTGGATGTTTCTACTCCAGACTCAGTCCACTGCTTCCGCAGGTCCCCCAAGGTCTGGAATCGGTCCTTCTCCACAATCTTCCTCAGGGTCCGGTCACCTCTTCTCGTTGTGCAGCGTTTTTTGCCACACTTTTTCCTTCCCACAGACTTCCCACTGAGGTGCCTTGATACAGCACTCTGGGAACAGCCTATTTGTTCAGAAATTTCTTTCTGTGTCTTACCCTCTTGCTTGAGGGTGTCAATGATGGCCTTCTGGACAGCAGTCAGGTCGGCAGTCTTACCCATGATTGCGGTTTTGAGTAATGAAACAGGCTGGGAGTTTTTAAAAGCCTCAGGAATCTTTTGCAGGTGTTTAGAGTTAATTAGTTGATTCAGATGATTAGGTTAATAGCTTGTTTAGAGACCCTTTTCATGATATGCAAATTTTTTGAGATAGGAATTTTGGGTTTTCATGAGCTGTATGCCAAAATCATCAGTATTAAAACAATAAAAGACCTGAAATATTTCAGTTGGTGTGCAATGCATCTAAAATATATGAAAGTTTAATTTTTATCATTACATTATGGAAAATAATGAACTTTATCACAATATGCTAATTTTTTGAGAAGGACCTGTATTTATTTGTAAAAAAGTCTACGGTTACGTATGTAACCCTCGTTCCCTGAGTAGGGAACGGAGACGTTACGTTGGATGACGACGAATGGGGTTTCGCTTAGAAAGCCTATCAACTTCGAGTATTACAAAACGAGCCAATGGCAAAGAAATGCCATGGGTCTGCGGAATTTGCATGACGTAACTCCGCCCCACCTCGTGGGTATAAAAGGAGGAAGTCCGCAACAGCAGTTTATGTTTCTTCGCTGAGGAGCCAAGACTGAGCTCAGGCGATCCCTGCGGTACAGCGGAAAGTGGCAGGCAGACGTAACGTCTCCGTTCCTTACTCAGGGAACGAGGGTTACATACGTTACCGTAGACGTTCCCTTTCGTTGTCACTCCGAGTTACGTCGGATGACGACGAATGGGGTTAACAGTCTAATCACGCCACCTTCTCAGCTGTCTTCCAGTGCCCTGCGTAAAGAGAGATCCCTGTCATAGAAGGACGAAGGACTCCATTTAACACAGGAATACCAAGGTACACTGGGAAGCATATCCCAAGCTATGGGAAGTATGCAATTAATGCCAACCCAGAGAGGGGGGGACTTAGAGAATACACATATGACCCGAAGGATGCATATGGGGAACACTGGGGTGTCCAGCCGCAGGTGGAATATTTCAACCCCAGGGGTGGCAAGGTGGCTTCCCAAGGGAAAGACACATGCTCATAGAGGCTTACAGTGGAAATACACATGTGGGGGTCGCTCAGGGGAGGGACCATGCACACGGGAGGCACCTAGCCGACGCGCAGGCAATAGACACTGGCGCCGACGTCAGAAGTGCTGGAGGAGCTCAGGGCTTACGGGGAAGCTCACCTGAGGAGAATATCGCACGTATCCAGTCCGTGGAGTGGAATGGCGAGCAAGCGAAGACACCTGAGCGGGTCCGGTACTAGCTAGTTGAAGCGAGTACATGAGAGGACACTGGCTCCACTCGGAGATTACAGAATCTGGCGAATGTGTTAGGTGTCGCCCAGCCTGCAGCTCTGCAGATGTCTGTTAGCGAGGCGCCATGCGCTAGAGCCCAAGAGGATGCCACACTCCAGGTGGAGTGGGCCGTCACACCAAGGGGGCACGGTCGACCTTGCTGCTGGTAGCCCAAGCAATGGCGTCCACTATCCAGTGAGACAACCTTTGCTTGGAGAGAGCCTTTCCCTTCAGCTTCCCACCATAACAGACAAAGAGCTGGTCTGAGGACCTGAAACACTGCGTCCTGTCTACATAGGTGTGAAGAGCGCGTACTGGACAGAGCAGTGCCAAGGCTGGGTCTGCCTCCTCCGGGGGCAGCGCTTGGAGGTTCACCACCTGGTCCCGAAAGGGAGTGGTAGGAACCTTGGGCACATATCCGGGCCGGGGTCTCAGGATCACTTGAGAGAAGCCGGCCCGAATTCCAGGCACGCTTCGTCGACGGAGAATGCGTGCAGGTCCCCTACCCTCTTGATGGAGGCCAGTGCAACCAGGAGCCCTGTCTTCATTGACAGGAACTTAAGCTCAACTGATTGCAGGGGCTCAAGGGGAGAACTCTTCAGGGCAGTTAGAACCACTGAGAGGTCCCAAGAGGGAACGAGAGGAGGCGAGGAGGATTTAGTCTCCTTGCTCCTCTCAGGAACCTGATGACCAGGTCGTGCTTCCCTACCGACTTACCTTCGACCAGGTCATGGTGTGCGGCAATAGCGGCAACATAGACCTTAAGGGTGGAGGGAGACAGCCTTCGCTCCACCCCTGCTGAAGGAAGGAAAGCACAACGCTGATCGAGCACCTCCGGGGGTCTTCTCAGTGAGAAGAGCACCAGTCGACGAAGAGGTTCCACTTCAACGCATACGCCTGTCTCTTGGACGACGCTCTAGCGGAAGTGATGGTAGCAGCCACCGCTGGTGGAAGGGTACTCAAACCTACCTCGAGCCATCCAGGAGCCACACGTGGAGCCTCCAGAGATCGCGGCGAGGGTGCCACAGGGTGCCCCGTCCCTGAGAAAGGAGGTCCTTCCTCAGAGGAATGGGCCAGGGAGGTGCTGTCGCGAGGAGTACAAGTTCAGGGAACCAGGTCGGGGTGGGCCAATACGGCGCGACCAGAATGACCTGCTCCTCGTCCTCCCTGACCTTGCGCAAATTCTGCGCAAGAAGGCTCACTGGGGGAACGCATATTTGCGGCCCGGCGGCCAGCTGTGCGCCAGTGCATCCGTGCCGAGAGTGCCATCGGACAGGGAAAAATACAGGGCGCAATGGGTCGAGTCCTGAGAGGCAAACAGATCTATCTGTGCGTCCCCGAACTGGTCCCAAATCAGCTGAACCGACTGGGGATGGAGTCGCCATTCTCCAGGGAGGGGCTGAAGCCGTGAGCTCGTCGGCTGCAAAGTTCAGAGCTCCGGGAATGAAAATGGCTCGAAGCGACCTCAGATGCTTCTGACTCCATAGGAGGAGGTGGCGGGCGAGTTGTGACATACGGCGGGAGCGTAGACCACCTTGACGGTTGATGTACGCTACAGTAGCGGCATTGTCTGATCGGACTAGTAAGTGTTGACCCCTGAGCAACGCCGGGAAGCGGTGCAGGGCAAGGCGTACTGCCAACAAATCGAGGCAATTGACATGCCATAGCCGCTGGGGTCCTGTCCAGGAGCCCGCAGCAGCATGTCCATTGCACATGGCGCCACAGCCCGTGGTGGAGGCATCTGTTGAGACAACAACATGCCGGGAAGCTCGTTCCAGGGGGACACCCGCCCTGAGAAAACTGAGGTTCGACCACGGGGTGAAGAACTGACGGCAGGTCGGAGTAACTGGTACTCGGAGCGTGCCTTGTTGCCATGCCCACCTCGGGACTCGGTCGCGAACCCAGAGCTGAAGCGGTCTCATATGAAGCAATCCGAGCGGCGTGACCGCGGCTGCAGATGCCATATGCCCCAGGAGCCTCTGAAACTGTTTCAGTGGAACCGCACTCTTGCCCTCGAGTTGTCTCAGGCAAGTCAGCAGTGACTGCGCGCGCACGCTCGTAAGCTGCGCGGACATGGCGACCGAGTCGATGTCCATACCGAGAAAAGAGATCCTCTGCACGGGGCAAAGTTTGCTCTTCTCCCAGTTGACCCGAAGGCCCAGACGAGCTAGGTGCCGGAGCACTAGGTCCCTGTGTTCGCAAACCTGATCTCGAGAGTGAGCTAGGATCAGCCAGTCGTCGATATAACTCAGGACGCGAACCCCGTGTTCCCGAAGGGGAACAAGGGCAGCCTCGACGACCTTTGTGAAGATGCGAGGAGACAGGGCCAGCCCGAAAGGGAGGACCGCGTACTGGTATGCCTGCCCCTCGAAAGCAAACCGAAGGAACGGTCTGTGTCGAGGAAGAATGGAGACATGAAAGTAGGCGTCCTTCAGGTCGATCGCTGCAAACCAATCCTGGGGCCGAATGCATTCGAAAACGCGTTTGGCGGTGAGCATCTTGAACGGCAGCCTGTGAAGGGAGCGGTTGAGCACGCTCAAGTCCAGGATTGGCCGTAACCCACCGGTTTTCTTGGGGACAATGAAGTAGGGGCTGTAGAAGCCGGACCTCATCTCGGCTGGAGGGACAGTCTCGATTGCACCCTTCGCCAGCAGGGTGGCAATCTCTGCTCTCAAGATGGGGGCATTGCCACCGACCAAAGTGGAGCGGACTCCCCTGAAGCGGGGAGGAGACCGTGCGAACTGAATCGCATAGCCGAGCCTGACGGTCCGCGCGATCCAGCGGGACAGACGGGGAAGCTCTAACCAGGCTCCCAAGAACTGAACCAGCGGGATCATGCGAACGACAGGCGTCCCCCCGGAGGGGCAGCGAAGCGGAGTAACTGGCCCAGACGTGGACGGCATAGCGGTCCGGTGTGGGGGCACAGTTAGCAACCGCGCCCTGGCAGAGGGGGCCAGGGGAGGACCAGGCTGGTCGTCCCGCGGGGGCCTGCTCTGCCAGGGGTCTGGCGACAGAGGGGGACAGGGGCGAAGCGGTCCGTGGACGGCACGCCGTGTCAACCACCTCTGGGACAGAGGGGGACGAGGAGAGCACGGCTAGTGGGCGGCGCTCTGTGTCGTCCGAGAACTCTGTGTGCTCAGAGACGGGAGAGTCAGTTCTTTGGAGAATAAGGATTCGGCCCGGGTGAATGGGCGGGGTGGGAGCCGCGGGGGGGTGCCCTCAGCGGTGGGCAGACCGAGGGACCTGAGCAGACGGCGGGGCCGTCGGGACAGAACCAACGTCAGTCTGCTCATGGGCGGCTGAGAGCTGTTGGGCAAGCCCTCAACCGCACCGCCGAAGAGGCCGACCTGGGATATGGGAATGTCGGACAGACGGCTCCGCGCGACATCCAGCACATCAGACAGGTTCAGCCACAGAATGGTGAGCATCACCTGACCCAGGGAGCGTACGGCCACTTTCGTCGCTCGGAGAGCAAGGTTAGTGGCGGCGTGCAAATCAGTGAAGAGCCCTGGGTCAGTCCTGCCCTCGTGCAGGTCCATGAGCATCTGGGTCAGGTAGACCAGCAGAATGACCATGGCGTGCAGTGAGGCGGCTGCCAGTCCCGTGGCGCTATAGGATCTCGCCACAAGCGTAGACGAAAAACTACAGGCCACGGACGGGTGCTTAGGATTGCGCCGAGAAGAAGCACTCTGAGGACACATAGCATCGCAACAGAGCGTTCAGCCGGGGGAACCCCAGTGTACCCATGGGCAGCGGCCCCATCGAGGTGAGGAAAGGCGGATGAGATCAGCGAGCGGTCCCTGATCTCATCATGCACGTCCGGGAAGAATGGTATTGGGGTTTACCGTGGACGAGGGTCGGCGGCCTTACCCAAAAACCAATCGTCCCGGGAAAGCATGGCCATCATCTCCGGATCAGACTCGACGAGTCGTCACTTCCAGGAAAATCAAACCCACCTAGTGAAGCTGCTACAAACATAGTATCATCCTCTGTAGCTTCAAATGAAACACACGGGCCACCAGAGGGTAGACCCGTGGGAATCACCTGTTCACTAGCGGGCATCGTCATTAAAGAGGGGGGCTGGGGTCGCGGACACATAGTCGGCGCCTTGTTCCAGACCGTAACCCTCAGGTCACCCTGGCCACCAGCCGAAGATCGGGGGGTGGATGAGGGGACTCTCACTCATGTGAGTTCACCGAGTCTCGACCTTAATGACGCGATGATCATGTTTCCACGGAGAAAACATGAGTCATCCACGAGCGCTGCTCTAGCATGATCAAGCCCAAACATACTAGACAACGCTCGTGCCCATCAGAGTCCGATACCAAGCTGCCGCACCATCCATTTTTTTTTTAAATGCACGGGCGAGCCGTCTTTAAAAAGACGTGCCGCGTGCGAGCTCTTTTAGTGAGAGAAAACTCAAGTGTTGAAGCACCCGGGGAGACACGCACCGACTAGCAGACCACTGCAACAGATCAGCAGGAAGCACGCGCTCACCGTAGATCGCCGTCACACCAACACTCGAGGTACTCGTTTGTGAAGCTGACAATTCAGAGATGGCTTGTGGAGAGAAGAATAAACTTGGCTCCGAAGCGAAAACATAAACTGCTGTTGCGGACTTCCTCCTTTTATACCCACGAGGTGGGGCGGAGTTACATCATGCAAATTCCGCAGACCCATGGCATTTCTTTGCCATTGGCTCGTTTTGTAATACTCGAAGTTGATAGGCTTTCTAAGCGAAACCCCATTCGTCGTCATCCGACGTAACTCGGAGTGACAACGAAAGGGAACTAAAGTATACATTTTATCATACATATTTCAAAGTTAAGGATTCATTAGTTTGAATAAAGCCTACATTGGAACAAACACTATAATAGCATCCTAGTTGATTACTTTATTTTTGACAAAACAAACATAGCCTAATATATTTAACATTTGAGCAGAAATTGGTGAACAAAAGCTTATTCAATGTGGCAGTAGTCTAGTTTACAGTAAACAGTTAATCTATCCAAAACTAGTCAACGAAATGTTGTCTTTCATATTTCGTCTGTAACAGGCATATCGTTTGTTGTTTTTATGAGCCTATATTAGGGCATATAAATATTAATTTGCAGTTTAATACGTTGCTAATACAAAGACATTTTAACGTTATTTCAACATATTTCAGTCGATTTTCACTCATCTCAGTAAAGCAATAGGGTTTGGTAAAAACTGTTCAGTTCATTCATTCACACACAGACGCAATTCATATTTAAAGTCTTTTTGCGGTTTACATACACTATGATATCGCGATTAGAACAATAATAATAAAAAACTTACTTCTAAGATGGATCCGTTACTCCTCGAAAATGAAAATAAACCAGCACATGTTCTGAGGTAAATGTCCCAGGATTATTCCTCACACAGCCTCGCAAGAAGAAATAGTACATTAATCTGATGATTACATTTGTTGTGTTATCGCGTTTATGAGGGGCGTTGACACTTTGCATGTGTTGCTTCAGATCATTTGCGTTTGAATACCGCACGCTCTCCGTGGGCGTGTCACATTAGCAGAATAATGAGCTGAGAGAACGATAATGAGATCGGCTGACACCTCTCTCTTTTTTTATAGATTACATAAACAGAGAATATTTATTTTAGTTTTGAATTAGATATTTTAAAAGTACAAACTTAAATGATTATAAAGATATATTGCTAATGCTTGTGTGAATAGTATTCGCTGAGCTTTGTTTAAGTTTAGAGACGTGCTCCAGAAAAAAAGTTAACGGAGACAGAGAGGCAGAAAGCACACCCTGTTTATTTTCTTCATTTTACAAAAGCACACGGTTTTGATGTTAATGTGAGTGTACACAAAAAAAAAGAAGACCCTCTATAGTTTATAATCATGTATTGATTTTATTTATATGACCAAAATTGACGGAGTATTTTAAGTCTATGTTGCTGCTATGTGGAAAAAAAACAGCAAAACGCGCCGGCGCGTTTCTGGACCCCAGAGGGTTAAACCAGAAAATCTCAATATCAGTGAACAAAAACTATTTCTAAAGCTAGGTCTTCTAAACATTAGATCGCTCACACCTAAGGCGGTTATTGTAAATGAAATGGTCACAGATAATAGTTTCGATGTATTTTGCCTTACTGAAACCTGGCTTAAACCAAATGAGTATTTCGGTCTAAATGAGTCTACTCCACCAGGATACTGTTATAAGCATGAGCCCTGTCTGATCGGTCGTGGCGGCGTTGTTGCAACAATCTATAGAGATATTCTAAATGTTACTCAGAAAACAGGTCAAAGGTTTAATTCGTTTGAAGTACTTGTGCTAAATGTTACGCTCTTAGATGTAAGAAAGAAATCGCTATTATCTCTAGCCTTGGCTACTGTATATAGACCTCCAGGGCCCTATGCTGATTTCATAAAAGAGTTTGCAGACTTTCTCTCAGATCTATTGGTCAATGTCGATAAAGCAATAATTGTTGGAGATTTTAACATACACGTAGATAACACAAATGATGCGTTAGGGGCTGCGTTTACAGATTTATTAAACTCCTTTGGGGTCAAGCAAAACGTCAGTGGTCCCACTCATCGTCTAAATCATACACTAGATTTAATTTTATCATATGGAACCAATCCAACCAATATAGATATTGTACCGCAAAGTCATGATGTCACTGATCATTACATGGTAACTTACATAATACATACTGCTGAAATTTGTCATGTTGCGCCACGTTATCGACCAGGCAGAACAATCCTTCCAACCACTATAGATAGATTCTCAAATAGCTTACCTGATTTATCTCAGCTGCTCAGTGAACCCAAACAAACAGATGAACTAGAGGAAATGACTAGCAGTTTGAGCACCATTTTCTCTAGTACATTATAAATTGTTGCACCAATTAGATTAAAAAAGGTTAGAGAGAAAACTAAAGCACCGTGGTACAACAGTGCTACGCATGTTATCAAGAGAGAAACTCGTAACTTAGAATGTAAATGGAAACAAAAACTAATTTAGAGGTCTTTAGAATCACGTGGAAAGACAGTATGTCACGTTATAAAAAGGCTCTAAAAGCAGCCAGGACTGAGCATCTCCGCAAACTGATAGAAAATAACCAAAATAATCCAAGGTTTTTATTTAACACCGTGGCTAGACTAACAAATAAACAGACATCACCAGAGCAAAATATTCCGTTACAGTATAGTAGTAATGATTTTATGAATTTCTTCACTGAGAAAATAGAAAGCATCAGAAACACAATTGTAAATGTACAATCTTTTATGGTGTCTTATGATTCAGCCTCAATAATCGCCCCTCAAGAACAACTACACCGCTTTACAACTATAGGACAGGAAGAGCTAAATAAACGTATCATTGCATCTAAACCAACAACATGTTTATTAGATCCAATACCCACTAAACTACTGAAAGAAGTGTTACCTGTAGTGGAAGAGCCTCTTCTCAATATTATTAACTCGTCTTTATCTTTAGGTCATGTTCCAAAAATATTCAAGCTGGCAGTAATAAAACCTCTCATTAAGAAACTGCAATTAGATCCAAATAACCTAGCAAATTACAGACCCATTTCAAATCTTCCATTTATGTCTAAAATACTAGAAAAAGTTGTGTCTGCTCAATTGTGCTCTTTCTTGCAAGAAAATGATATCTATGAAAAATTTTAGTCAGGATTCAGACCGCACCATAGCACAGAAACTGTGCTAGTTAAAATTACAAATGATTTACTTTTAGCTTCTGACCAAGGCTGAATCTCAATACTAGTTCTACTCGATCTTAGCGCTGCGTTCGACACTATAGATCATAAAATACTCTTGGATCGACTACAAAACTACACTGGTGTTCAGGGACAGGCATTAAGCTGGTTTAGATCGTACTTATCAGACCGTTATCATTTTGTCTGTTTAAATGGGGAAAAATCGAAGATAACGTCAGTAGACTATGGAGTGCCGCAAGGATCGGTGTTAGGCCCTCTGCTATTCTCAATATATATGCTGCCACTTGGTAATATTATAAGAAAACATGGAATTAATTTCCACTGTTACGCTGATGACACTCAATTATATATTTCATCACGACCAGATGAAAACACTAACTCATCTAAATTGACAGAGTGTCTCAAAGATATAAAATGCTGGATGACGTGTAATTTCCTGCTATTAAATTCAGATAAAACGGAGGTATTACTTATTGGTCCAAAAAACTACCCACAAAACCTCGTAAAATACAACTTTAATTTAGAAGGATGTCCTGTTACTTTATCCACTACAGTAAAATACCTGGGTGTTATACTAGACCACAACTTGTCTATCAAAAATCATATTTCATATGTTACAAGAACAGCCTTTTTCCACCTTAGAAACATTGCTAAGCTACGTAACATGCTATCTGTTTCTGATGCAGAAAAGTTAGTTCATGCATTCATGACCTCAAGACTAGATTACTGTAATGCTTTATTAGCTGGCTGTCCTGCATCCTCAATAAACAAGCTACAGTTAGTGCAAAATGCAGCTGCTAGAGTTCTTACTAGGTCAAGAAAATATGATCATATAACACCAATTTTATCATCTCTACACTGGTTACCTATTAAGTTCCGTATCAATTACAAAGTACTACTACTGACCTATAAAGCCCTAAATGGTCTAGCTCCTGTGTATTTAATGGACCTTCTATCGGCCTACAATCCATCGCGTTCTTTAAGATCACTAAATTCGAGGCTTCTGGTCATTCCTAGGATATCTAAGTCCACTAAAGGAGGGAGGGCGTTCTCGCATGTAGCTCCTAAACTCTGGAATAGCCTTCCTGATATTGTTCGAGGCTCAGACTCGCTGTCCCAGTTTAAAACTAGATTAAAGACGCATCTATTTAGCCAAGCATTCACATAATGCTTACCTTTTATACCACTGTTGAATCAGATCGAATGCATTAATATTATGAACAGCAGCTATGCTAATTATTTCCCATTTTCGCTAGTCCCGAGGTAGATGACGTTCGTCAGCTCCAGTTTGTATCCAGCCTCTCACGGAGACTTCAGAGTCCCCCACACCTGCGATGAGATGACTAAACGCCTGTGAAGAGACGACTCGACGCCTGTGAAGAGACGACTCAACGCCGGCAATATGTTATGTCCTAAATTAATACATGATTAACTAACTGTATTTTTCTATGTACATTTCTGAAATGCACTTTCTGTAAAGCTGCTTTGAAACAATATGTATTGTGAAAAGCGCTATACAAATAAATTTGAATTGAATTGAATGGGCGTGGCAGAGCGGCTTGTGCCAGGTCCAAGTGACTCCGCACTGTCGCCAAACTCTCAGCTTGTGGTCGGACCCTTCGTTCCTGCGGGCAGGTGTTCCCCTAGAACAAGTGTCCAGGCACTCTGTGGTAACCACGGATGCCTCTGCCACCGGCTGGGGGGCCACGTACAACGGGCATGCAGCTTCAGGTCTGTGGACATCTTGCACTGGGCCGCTTCAAAACGCCGCTACTAGGCAAGCATGTACTTGTTGCGTACATTAACCGTCAAGGTGGTCTACGCTCCCGCCGCATGTCACAACTCGCCCGCCATCTCCTCCTTTGGAGTCAGAAGCATCTGAGGTCGCTTTGTGCTGTTTATATTCCAGGTCTGCTCAACCGTGCAGCCGACGAGCTCTCACGGCAGCGGGTGCTAACGGGAGAATGGCGACTCCATCCCCAGGTGGTCCAGCTGATTTTCAGGCGCTTCGGGACCGCACAGGTAGATCTGTTTGCCATCCCGGACACGTCTCACTGCCAGTTGTTCTATTCCCTGACCGAGGGGACCCTCGGCACGGATGCTCTGGCACACAGCTGGCCCCCGGGCCTACGCAAGTATGCGTTTCCCCCAGTGAGCCTTCTTGCACAGACCTTGTGCAAGGTCAGGGAGGACGAGGAGCAGGTCTTGTTAGTTGCACCGTATTGGCCCAACCGGACCTGGTTCCCAGAACTAGTGCTCCTCGCGACAGCCCCTCCCTGGCCCATTCCTCTGAGAGAGGACCTGCTCTCTCAGAGACGGGGCACCCCATGGCACCCGCGTCTAGACCTCTGGAAACTCCATGTCTGGTCCCTGGACGGGACGTGGAGGTTCTAGGTGACCTAACCCCCTCGGTAGTTGACACCATCACTTCCGCTAGAGCTCCCTCTACGAGGCACCTCTATGCGTTGAAGTGGAACCTGTTCGTTGACTGGTGTTATTCTCACGAGGAGAACTAGGGGTGGCACGATCCGCCTTTTTTGCCTCCGATACCTGGGACTCAGTATTGGCCGATACCGATCCGATCCAATACCAAAATAATAATTAAAAAAACAGTGCCAAATTACCTAATAAACTGTATCTGTATGCCTCACTGTGGGGAAGAGACTGTGATTATTCTTTTGTTAAAGGCATCAAAGCTTGACTTAAACATTGTTTTCCTTACTTTGTAAAACAATACAGACAAAATATATACTATATAATTAAAAGACATTTATTTTAAAATTTTAAGCGCAACTTTTTAATGAAGCAGCAACATATGATAGATTGGACAGAACAACTAAGGCTATCAATAAACTGCCATTGCGCAAAAGTATTGTAATATGAAAGGCTCCAATTCAGAGCGGCACAAAACACTTATGCGCTTCCCGTGCGCAGAATGATGCGCTCGAAGCAACATGGAGTCACGGCGCGCAGCGCTTCGCATTGAAAAGTTCAAAGCACAAAAGTAAGATATGCATATATTTCTTTATTTATTCATTAGTTTGAGCCTTTTAACAGTTTTAAATTTCAGTTAAT
Source organism: Gila robusta (assembly GCA_030770095.1). Classification (NCBI taxonomy): domain Eukaryota; kingdom Metazoa; phylum Chordata; class Actinopteri; order Cypriniformes; family Leuciscidae; genus Gila; species Gila robusta. The sequence goes on from JAVALU010001696.1 coordinate 139,906, forward strand.
GTGCACGTGAAGAGCAATTATATCGCTCTCTACTCCAGTGTTGTGTGATTACTGATCAGTTGTGTTGTGATCTAACAGACACCCGGTAGAAAATAACATGTGAAACTCCAGCACGTTAAAGTCCTTTTATGCAAACCATAGATCTTTATCTACAGATCTACAGTATAATAATAGGAACATTGACTCATCTTGGAGAGAGTTTCATCGTGTTGACTGTTTTACCCGAGCGCGACGCGCTGTTTGATGCTGAATGGAGAGTGATTGACAGCCGCAGCGGAGGGAAGCACTTAGGTGAAGATTAATTTAACTATTTAAATCTGTACCTCACATTAAACTATATGTAATGGCTTCAGAAAACTTGGAATATAGTACACGAAAACATTATAGTGCTTTATAATGTTTTTGTGCCTTTTGTGTTGTATCCTATAACAATAACATTCGTTGGCTACAATATCGGATCGGATTTGGATGGTCTCGTCTGGCGATACCCGATCCGGCAAATATTGGTAGTATCGGAGCAATACCGATACTGAGTATCGGATCGGCGCACCCCTAAGGAGAACCCCCGAACTTGCTCGATCAGAGCTGTGCTTTCCTTCCTGCAAGATGGGTTGGAGTGAAGGCTGTCTCCCTCCACCCTCAAAGTGTATGTTGCCGCTATCGCCGCACATCACGATGCAGTTGAAGGTAAGTCGCTGGGAAAGCATGACCTGATCGTCAGGTTCCTGAGGGGAGCGAGGAGACTAAATCCTCCTCGCCCACTCTCTATACCCTCTTGGGATTTGTCTCTGGCCCTTTCGGCACTACAGAGACCACCCTTTGAGCCTTGCAGTCAGCAGAGTTAAAAATTCTGTCCTGTAAAACAGTACTTCTGGTTGCATTGGCCTCCATCAAGAGGGTAGGGGACCTGCATGCATTTTCGGTCGACGAATCGTGCCTAGAATTCGGCCCGGCTAACTCTCACGTGATCCTGAGACCCCGGCCCGGATACGTGCCCAAGGTTCCCACCACTCCCTTCCGGGACCAGGTGGTGAACCTGCAAGCGCTGCCTTCGGAGGAGGCAGACCCAGCCCTGGCTTTTTTTCTGTCCCGTCTGCGCTCTGCGCCTGTACGTGGACAGAAGGCAAAGCCTCAGGACCTCAGATCAGCTCTTCGTCTGTTACGGAGGCCAGCAGAAGGGAAAGGCTGTCTCCAAGCATAGGATGGCCCACTGGATAGTGGATGCCATCACCTTGGCTTACGAAGCCCAAGGCGTGCCTTGCCCGCCCGGGTTGAGAGCCCACTCCACTAGGAGTGTCGCTTCTTGGTCGCTGGCACACGGCGCCTCGCTGACATACATCTGTAGAGCTGCGCGCTGGGCGACACCTAACACGTTCGCTAGATTTTATAGCTTACGTGTTGAGCCGGTTTCTTCCTGTGTGCTCGCTTCATCCAGCCGGTAACACCGAAGTTCCCGCTCTAGTGTCGACTTGCTGCGCCACTCCCCTCCACATGGAGCGGATACGTGCGCTTCTTTGCTCCAGTCGAGTTCCCCACTCAGGCGAACCCTGTAGAGTTCCTCCGCACCCCTTCGGCAGTCAGGCGTTGCGGAGCGTCTGACGCCAGGCCTAGTGCTCGTATGCTTGTGTAACTTGTGCTAGGCTGGGTTCCATATGTGGTGATCCCTGCGGCGATCCCATATGCGTATTCTTCCACGATCAGCTCCCTGCGGTGAGCCCATGTCTTTCCCTTGGCAGAGTCCGCTCTGCCGTCACTGTCTGGTGCTGCCTCCCCCTTCTCAGGCTGGAGCCACCCCAGTGAAATTCCATATGTTGCACTGCCCCTCCGGCCAGTCCTTATGTGTTTTCTCCACGTTACCTCTCTTCGGGCAGGATGTGGCTTCCGCAGCGTCCCTCTCCCCTGGAAGGCACGCTTTCCCAGTGTTATCCAAAGAGTTCCACTGTGTGGGGTATAACGGAACAGCAGTGAACTCCCTCTACGCAGGTCTTCCGCCCCAGCCAGATGGGGTTCTGAGAGTCTTCCGTAGGGCGCTGGATGTGGCAGCAACCGCAGCGTTTTCCATGGGATCCCATTACGTCGCCACGTCGACGTCACGTCGAACGTGAGCGACTGAACGGGAACGTCTCGGTTAGTGCTGGGACAACGCGTCGATGTCATCGATTACGTCGACGCAAAAAATACGTCGATGCAAAATATGCGCGTCGATTTGTCAGACCGAAAACAAAGATGGCGGCGCCGGAGAGTGGCTCCTCAGACTATCAGAAGTTCAAGGCGGCACGATCGTTCCTCTAAAGTACACGCATACACACACACACACACACACAACCCACAGAAAAATGTGCGTCAGTACCTTTCGGGCATGAACGAACCATAACACACAAATTATGCCAAACTGTCCGTTTTGTCGAGTGTCCTCATAAGAGCAGTCTTAAATGAGTAAAATACAGTATTTTATTTTAAAGAGTAAATGACTCACTCAGACCCGGCGCCAGGGTGATTATTATACCGGCAGCCTAAATCATGAATGCACTCTGCTATCTTTTAACACATCTCTGGCGAACGGCTCCTTCGCGCAAAAGGAAAAAATGTCACGAAGAGCAGTGAAATGCAGCGACCTAGGGCTGCACGATTATGGGCAAAATGATAATCACGATTATTGTTATCAATATTGAGATCACGATTAATTATCACGATTATTTGTTGATTTTAACCAAAACAAATTTTATTGTCACATAGGCTAATTATAAATGCTTTCATATCCATATTGTGCTACATTCCTGCTAATGTACAAATATGTGCATCAAAATAAAACAGGTCCTCTTATTCATCAAAATTCATCTCCTTAAAGAATAAAGAAAAATAAAGAAAACTATAAAGAAAATGTAGCAAAACTTCAACAGGGCACTATTTTACATTTTACATTTTGTAAATATATTTTAGGAAGCAAAATATAAACTTGCATTGTACTTGCATAATGGATGTGAATAAAACTCAAAATATACAATCAATAAAAAACAAATATTCCATAACAGAATGTAACCAAATGAGAACATTTCAAGGCAGAACTATGGAAGTTCGATTAATGGATACAATTCAGAGTCATTGTTATTTGACGCTTAAGAAATGTAAAACCTGGTTGTGGTACAGTGTCAGTTATTAGTTGTGAAATCTTACTGCATAAATTGAATCTTATTTAATCCTCCATATGAAAGTTTATGTGCTCGAATTATTTCTATTTATTAAACAATAGTTCAAAACAAGACGTTTGTAGTACTAATTATTGGAGTCCATTAATCGAACTACCATGCCTCTTATATAGTAATTATTACTGTGTAGTATGTACCAATTTACTAATGCAATTTACTAATGCTCACACTCGGTCTCTCTCGCGCGCAGACACACTCGGTATCGCTCGCACGCAGACACACTCGCGCACTGTCGAGCGCGCTCTTGGACACTCGGTCTCTCCCGTGCACTGTCGCTCGCGCGCAGACACACTCGGTCTCTCTCGCGCACTGTGGCTCATGGAGGCTCGTGATCAGACAGTGGTTTAGGGAGCGCTAGATTGGCTTTGCAAAAAAAAAAACTTTGATACGGAGCGTTCTGTGAACGGAATGACGCATTTTAAATATCGCTCGATCACGCGAATTTGATCGTAGGAGGCCAAAATCGTGACCGTGATTAAAATTCGATTAATCGTGCAGCCCTACAGCGACCTATGTGGCGTTTCCTGAATGTATCGAGGTTGTTCCTTAACTTCATTTTATACGTGCAATTCACACAAGCTCTAAGCGCGTGCGAGACTGCTGCAAGTATGCGCTTATAGCTATTAATGTCGTGAAAAATACATAGAGGACAACTATGTATGCAGCACTAACAACGCGCTGACAGACAGGACCAAGAAAGTAACATTTAATAAAGTCTCAACCTTTAAATTTGGTCACAGAAAATTAAACCATAAATAGGCCTACTATTTTGTGGCTCTTTAATGTGTCGTGACAGATTACACTTTTTTTCAGTAAGCTAGGCCTATGTGTTTTCAAGGCTTCAAGGTTTTATTGAATGCTCCCTCTGACTAAGAATGCATGACTTTGCACTTGTATAGTCTTTTATTTTGGAATTTTAAGAGCAATAAACATATATTGCAATGTTAAGGAATTCATGTTTTTTTTTCATTCAGATATGTAAATCAACATGTATAAATTGCTATTAGCCAATTAATGGGGAGATAATCGATAATCGAATCGAAATCGAATCGGACTGAAAAAATGAATCGTTAGATTAATCGATGCATCGAAAAAAAAATCGCTAGTTTAATCGTTTTAAAAATAATCGTTTATCCCAGCCTTAATCTCGGTTACTAATGTAACCCTCGTTCCCTGAAGGAGGGAACGGGAGACGTGACGTCCCGTCGCCACGGTTGCTGACCATCGCTGTACGGCCGTCTCTATCTTGGCTCCTCAGCGAAAAACAATGAGTGCGTGCGCCCGCTTCCTGTTTATACCCATGCTGCAGGGCGGGGCGCGTGACGCTTTTCACGCACGCCAACGTTCATTGGCTTGTTCTGTAGACACTCAAAGTTGATAGGGCTCCCCTGAAGTGATCCCATTACGCCGCCACGTCGACGTCACGTCTCCCGTTCCCTCCTTCAGGGAACGAGGGTTACATTAGTAACCGAGACGATACAGTTTATTAGGTAATTCGTCAGTGTTTTTTTTTATTATTATTTTAGTATTGGATCGGTACTCGATATCGGCCAATACGGAGTCCCAGGTATCGGAATCGGTATCGGAGGCAAAAAAGGCGGATCGCGCCACCCCTAATGAAAGATGCCCTTCTTGTAATGAAAAAAGGGAAAGCACCAGGTATAGACAAGTTGACTGTAGAATTGTATTAACATTTTTGGTAGGGCTGTGTGATATGGACAAAAAAAACTATCACGATTTCTTGATTTTTTTTTCGATTTCGATTTTAATCATGATTTTGACACAAACAGACATGCTTTACAGTTTTAATGCATTCTGTGTGAATTTGAAATATATTTCCAAAGGAAACCAATTAGAGCTTTATCGTGTGGTAAAACATCTGGTAAAACATTACACATTGCTCTTTGTATTGTTGTAAAATACATTCATGAAAAACAAGATAACAAAAATCAAAAAGATCAATTATTTTATATATAGTCTACTATAAAATGAAGACATATTAAGTTAGGGCTGGTCCGAATACCATTTTTTGAGCTTCGAAGCTTCGGTAGTAATGAACAAAGAATATTCGAAGCTTCGGAATCTCTATATGTTCCGAGAAAAATTTTAAGGAAGCTCCGGGAGTCTCCCGCATATTGATAGCGGATCCCTGATGCCCCCAAATTAGTTCAAATCTCCCGGAATCTGGAGCTCGCGAGCTCCAAACCGTGTAGCACGCGCACGACAGAGAGCGAGAGACCGTGCGTGTGTGCCTCTTGAAGCGCATGTAAGACAGACAAAACCGAACAATCACCCCTCGTCAACAAAACCGAACAGTCTTCTTGCAAGTTGGGATGTCTGATGTCTGTCTGTCCGTTTGCATTTTGATTATTTTCGAGAACCGTTCATCCAAACGACTTCACAAGGGAGTGCAGTGTCCTATTTGGTGCAATATATAGACAGGCGAGACGCGACACGTTCAGAATTAATAAAATTAATAAACAACAGAACAGCGCGAGCGGGAAGCGGCGCGCCTCACGCGAGCAGAGCTTATATGCTCCAAGAACGGACACTGCACTAGTGATATAAAACACACACACACACACACACACACACACTGTTGAGAATGTATTTGTTAGAAGACTATTTAAAAGAATAGTTACGAAAGTTAAGATTAATAAGTTAAAATGAATGTTATCATTTAATATACAACACTAAGATTAACAGTTCATGTTTCATATACATATGTGGTTATAAAACCTCTTATTAAGAAACCACAATTAGATCCAAATAACCTAGCAAATTACAGACCCATTTCGAATCTTCCATTTATGTCAAAAATATTAGAAAAAGTTGTGTCCGCTCAACTCGGCTCTTTCTTGCAAGAAAACGACATCTATGAAAAGTTTCAGTCTGGATTCAGGCCACATCATAGCACTGAAACTGCGCTTGTTAGAATCACAAATGATTTACTTTTAGCTTCGGACCAAGGCTGTATCTCAGTACTAGTTTTACTTGATCTTAGTGCTGCGTTCGATACTATAGATCACACAATACTCTTAGATCGACTACAAAATTACACTGGTGTTCAAGGACAAGCATTAAGCTGGTTCAGGTCATACTTATCTGACCGCTACCATTTCGTCTACTTAAATGGAGAAAAATCGATTATAACTTCGGCAAACTATGGAGTGCCGCAGGGATCTGTGTTAGGCCCTTTATTATTCTCAATATATATGCTGCCACTTGGTAATATTCTAAGGAAACATGGAATTAGATTCCATTGTTATGCTGATGACACTCAAATATATATTTCATCACGGCCTGATGAATACGCTAAATTATCCAAATTGACAGATTGTGTTAAAGATATAAAAGACTGGATGACGCGTAATTTTCTTTTATTAAATCCAGACAAGACAGAGGTAATACTTATCGGTTCTAAAAACCGTCCACAAAACCTTTCACAGCACGACTTTAACATAGTAGGATGCCCTGTTACTTTATCCGCTACAGTAAAAGACCTGGGTGTTACATTAGACTGCAACCTGTCTTTTGAAAAGCATATTTCATATGTTACAAAAACTGCCTTTTTCCACCTTAGAAACATTGCTAAGCTACGTAATATGCTATCAGTCTCTGATGCAGAAAAGTTAGTTCATGCATTCATGACCTCAAGACTAGATTACTGTAATGCTTTATTAGCTGGTTGTCCTGCATCTTCAATAAACAAGCTACAGTTAGTCCAAAATGCAGCCGCTAGAGTTCTTACTAGATCAAGAAAATATGATCATATAACACCAATTTTATCATCACTTCATTGGTTACCTATAAAGTTCCGTATTAAATACAAGGTATTGCTTTTGACTTATAAAGCTCTAAATGGTTTAGCTCCAGTCTATTTAACGGATCTTCTATCGCCTTACAATCCATCGCGCTCTTTAAGATCACTAAATTCGAGGCTTCTGGTCATTCCTAGGATATCCAGATCCGCCAAAGGAGGCAGAGCATTTTCACATTTAGCTCCGAAGCTCTGGAATAGCCTTCCTGATATTGTTCGTAGCTCAGACTCGCTCTCCCAGTTTAAAACTAGACTGAAGACGCATCTATTTAGCCAGGCATTCATATAAATTTTTTATCTTACAGTTATTGTAAATTCGGCCTCTAGTTCATAAACGCCAGAGGAGAACTGGCCCCCGACTGAGCCTGGGTTCTCCCAAGGTTTTTTTTTCTCCATTGGGTCATCTGATGGGGTGTTAGGACACCATTAGGTCACTGGATGGAGTTTTTCGGTTCCTTGCCACTGTTGCCTTTGCCTTGCTCAGTTGGGGATATTCAAATTAATTAACCATTGATCAGCTCTACCAAACTTGGATGTCTTTTTTCCAGTAATAAACAAACATTGTTAAGTTGTTTTGATTGATACTGTGAAGCAGCTTTGATACAATCTGTATTGTGAAAAGCGCTATAAATATATTTGACTTGACTTGACTTGACTTAAAAACATTCTATATGTAATTATGATTTGTGAATTGACTTCATTTCCCAAGAGGCATTGAGCAATGGAAAAGGCACGTGATGACGTGAAGTTTGTTGGTGATTTTGCATCAGTCTTCTTGTGAACGATTTGCTGAACAAGCACGCTATATTTCACTTTGTTTGTTTTTCATTAAACGTCTAAAACGAAGCAACGTCTCATCGTCATTCCTATAAGACGATAAATGTACAACATTTTTGGTGCCGGAAACCCGGGAAACAGAAGACTATGAGTGACGAAGACCACAAAGAGCGACCGGTCGGTTATGGAACAACTTGAAAGGTCCAAAAGAATGCGTCGGACGATACGGAGTTCTACAACGAGACTGCTAAACCAGATCGACGTCGAATTATTAAAGGGAGACAAGGATATCGACCGTGTGCGGGACATGTTAGCCGTGTTGTCAGCAAAGGAGGACAGTTTGCGCGAGCTGGACAGCATAGTGGAGGAACACACTTCGCTGGAGGACGTGGATGCGGAGATTGAACTCGCAGAGGAATATAGAGACCGCGTCATCGAGATGAAAGCGCGAGCTCACCGAGTGATCCGAGAACATGAGACTGTGAGTAACCCACGTCCTGCTCAGTCAAGCGATGGTAGCGCAAACAAACCAACAGTGAGACTGCCTAAGCTACAAATTGATAAGTTTAGCGGAGATGTTAGTGTATGGCAGGAATTTTGGAGCCAGTATGAGACTGCTATTCATAGCAACAATGCACTTTGCAAAAAAGAAAAGTTTACCTACCTGAAAACTTATCTTATTGGAACGGCTGCAAAGGCAGTAGCAGGACTCACACTGACAGACAGTAACTATGATGCTGCAGTTGATATTCTCCAAAGCAGATTTGGAAGGAAAGATCTCATTGTAAATGCTCACATGTCAAAGCTTCTGAATCTCACTCCTGTAAAGAAATCATCTGATGTCAGTGCATTAAGGCAGTTATATGATGACTGTGAAATTCAAATCAGAAGCCTAGAGTCATTGGGAGTGGTATCAGACACCTATGGCGGTATGTTGTGCCCAATATTACTCCAGATGATGCCAGACGACATGGCTCTTGAATACAGCCGTCACAGAGGGGATGATGATGAGTGGAATGTGCCTAATGTGTTGAAGTTCCTGCAGAAAGAGGTTCAGAGCCGAGAGAGAACTTTACAAATGATGAAATCATACAACCAGAGAGAAAACCAGTCTGCTAACAAAACATGCAGCAAATCATATTCAGCCAGTGATGTGAAATTAAAGAAACCAAGCATGACATCTGCAGCTGCACTACACATTGCTGACCAGAAGATGCGAAACTGCCTGTTCTGTGATAGCACTGAACACAAATCTGAAAAATGTCCAGACCACCCGGTGTCAGCACGCAAGGAAAAACTGAAGAAGCTTGGCAGGTGCTTTGTGTGTCTGGGGACCCGGAACACATAGCCAGGTTTTGCAGGTCAAAGGGCATGTCATGTGCCACATGTGGAGGCAGGCATCATGCAGCCATTTGTGATAAAAATGAGACATCTCCACCTGCTGCGGCTGCCAACATTGACACTGTTATTTCCTCAGTAATTCCCCAAGCGGAGAAAGACAAACCTGACATTGAGAACACTGTGCTGCTACAAACTGCCAAGGCATGGGTTGTAGGACCCACAAGCAGGAAGATGGTCCGCTGCTTGCTAGATGGAGGTAGTCAGGGGAGTTTTGTGCATGAGAATGTGGTGAAGGTGCTGCAGCTACCTGTTACTAGGAAAGGGACACTCACTCTTCACACATTTGGCTCCTCTGCTCCAACAACGGTGAGTCACAATATAGTGAACCTCAGCTTGGAGAATGTATGGGATAATCAGCAGGGAATCGAAATCGAGGCAGTTGTCACCCCCAAAGTGTGCACAGCGCTGATGAAAGTGCCTGGTGAACATATACAAAGAAAAAATGAAAAGCAGAGGTCTTCAACTAGCAGACTGTGCTGGAGATGATAAACCTGAACTTTCTGTGCTAATTGGGTCTGATTATTACTGGCATATAGTATCAGGCAGAGTAGAGAGACTGACAAAGAGCCTAGTGGCACTGGAGAGCACTTTCGGATGGGCAGTGCAAGGCCCAGTAGCAGTGTCCAGCATGACAGAGACGACCTGCATGCATATTCAGCTCAGCGAGGATGCACAGATTGATAAACAGCTGCATGCATTCTGGGAGCTTGAGTCCCTGGGCATCACAAGTGAGAAGTCTGAGAGCCCAGAGGATGTAGAAGCGTTGCAGCGGTTCGAGGAAACCTCCATCTTCAAGGATGGGCGTTACCAAGTGGAGTTGCCATGGCGACAACATCATCCTCCACTTCAAGACAATTACCGCATCGCAAAAAAGAGACTTGAGAGTTTGAAAAGGAAACTAAGCAAGGATGTCACACTCTACAGCAGATACAATGAAGTTGTGGAGGACTACTTAAAACAAGGAATGGCAGAGGATGTGCCAAGGGAGCATGAATCATCACAAGGCAGTCAGACATATTACTTACCTCATCACGCGGTATTGAGAGAGGATAAGGCGACAACGAAACTGCGGGTTGTGTTTGATGCGTCCTCCCACGAAAACAAAAGTCCCTCACTAAATGACTGTCTCTTAACAGGTCCCAATCTGAATCCAGATCTGATGAGTATTTTGATCAAATTTAGACTGCATGAAATCGCATATATGGCAGATATCAAGAAAGCATTTCTGCAGATTTCACTCTCAGAAAGAGATCGGGACGCTGTAAGATTTCTGTGGTTCATAGGACCGCCAACAGGGGAGAAGGACGTGACGCTGCGCATGCTCAGAATGACGAGAGTGGTGTTCGGAGCTTCATCAAGCCCATTCTTACTCGCAGCCACCATTAGGAAGCATTTAAGACAGTATGAGCTAGAACAGGGGTTCCCAAACTTTTCCATTCCAGGACCCACCTAGACAAGCATAATCTATCTCAAGACCCACCAAAATAATTTTAAAGCATGCATGTGGGGTGGGGTGGGAGGCGTTAGATCTCTTTAGTTTTGTCCTTGTCATAGTATGAAAGACATATATACGTTTAATTGCAATACAAACTTATGGTACATTATCAAAAAAATGTAGAATTAAAATAGCAGCCTAATGGCTGTTGAAATAAAGTGAAGAATACTGAGTAGTTCTTGTCTGCTGCCTCAACTAATTTACCCAGACACGAATAAATTAAAGATTAAGTAACCTTAATCTTAACCAAAGGTTTGATATAACAATAATTAAAATTTTCTAAATTATTTTATTTGACAGTAGGCCCATGACCTTGAATTTCAATACTAATATTTATGCTACAAGTGTTGTTAAACTCATCACGTTGTTCAGCGCAGAAAACACTTTCGTCCTCGTGTGTGTACATGTGAAATACGTTTTACATAAAAATTTTCCGTATGTGTTGGTAGGTAGCAAAATGCATGCGAGGGAATGCAAACAACGCACTCTTACGAAGACCATATCTCTGAAAGACAACAGCGCTGTGTTGAACAGACGACAGATTAAGGGCCTGTTCACATATCGCGTCTTTTGCGCGCTCAAGTTCGTTATTTCAAATGTAGGCGCGCGGTATGCGCGCTCATAATGGAAGCGACGCGCTTGTTTTTTCCAAGCGCGCCCGCGCCGCATCGAGATAAAAACATCTCAACTTTTCAGAATGCTGCAAGCGTTTTCCTTGCTGTAACGGAGAGCGCAGCTGATGGTTGCGCTTAGCAACGACAGACCCCTCCGGAGCGCAACCGCCCAAGCGCTTTGGAAAAAGGAGAACGTGGCGCGCCTAGCGTTTTCTACGCGTTTTTAGGCGCTACATGTGAACAGGCCCTAATGTATTTTCCAAAAGCATCGTATGCCTAAGTAGATCGTAAAACCATTGCCACCAATGGTCTCTACAATCAACTTAGCTCACGATGATTTTGGGAAACGTAGCCCAGACCTGAATCAGCCTTTCGTGACATTTGAATTCTCCAGTGCAATACGATCTCATGCAGAATGCAGAGCAGTGATTGGAGTAAACGATGTGTGTGTGTGTGTGTGTGTGTCATTCATGAAACGTAAATTTTGCTGCAGCCAATAGTGACTGCGCGACCCACCTCTTCCCAATCTGCGACCCACAAATGGGTCTCGACCCACAGTTTGAAAACCCCTGAGCTAGAACACCCACAAGTGGTAGAAGTCCTTAGCTCCTCACTCTACGTTGATGATTTTATTTCAAGTGCAAGTGAGGTGACCAAGGCACATACAGTGACAACGACAGCCAGGAACATTATGTCTGCTGCAGGCATGGAGCTATGTAAATGGATGACAAACTCTCCTGGGCTCAAAGAAAAATGGCAGAAAAGCTTGATGGATTGTGCTGTGCAACCAGAATCACACGGGTCTGTGCTGAAGGTGCTGGGTATGGTGTGGAGACCGGCCACTGATGATTTTGTGTTCGACCTCAGGGGGCTGCTTGATATTCTGAAAGAAAGAGAAAACACAAAACGAAGTGTTCTGCAGTCTTCTGCTCGCATTTTTGACCCTCTAGGATTCCTGACTCCTTTCACTATCAGGATTAAGTGTTTGTTCCAAGAGATGTGGGAGAGAGGGCTCAAGTGGGACAAGGAACTGCCACCTGATCTGACGAAGAAATGGCAACAGTGGTGCTCAGAGCTCCCTCAACTGCATCAGGTCTCAATCCCACGATGGTATCAAACACACATACCACAGCAGGACGGTCAAGAGTTAAAGCTACATGTGTTCTGTGACTCGAGTGAAAGGGCATATAGTGCAGTTGCTTATCTTCAAGGAGAAACAAAGGAAGGAGAAGTGACCATAAGCCTGGTTGCATCCAAGTCCAGAGTGGCTCCACTCAAAAGGATGACACTGCCACGCCTGGAGCTAATGGGTGCTGTAATAGCAGCCAGGCTGGGGAACACCCTCATGAAAGCACTGCAGCTAGACAAGACACAACTCAGACTATGGACAGACTCAATGATAGTGCTGCATTGGATTTGTGGTTCTGCTCATAAGTGGAAGCAGTTTGTAGCAAATAGAGTCACAGAAATCCAGTCTCTAACTGACCCACAGTCATGGTCTCACTGCAAAGGGAAAATGAATCCAGCTGACCTCCCCACCAGAGGCCTAACGGTGCAGGACCTGAAGCAGAGCGCATTGTGGTGGAATGGTCCTTGTGTTCTGATGTCACCTGATCAGTTAGAGAGCACTCAGGAAGATGTTCAGGAAGATGAGGTAAGGTCTGAACTCAGATCCAAATACCAGATTGCTGTACAGTTTGTTAAGCAAGACCAAGACTTCTTAAGCCCTGTTTTATGTCTGGAGAGGTACAGCAAACTAAAAACAGTGCTCCGGGTGACAGCCTGGATAAAGAGGTTTATCTACAACACCCACTCAAGCACAAAAATCAGTGGTGAACTGACGGCAGAAGAGCTGAATGAAGCAGGAAAAAACTGGATAAAGGTGATTCAGAATCTGAAATTGATTTGCTGAAAGCAGGGAAATGTCCCCACACTGACTCCAGAATGTAAGATTGTACTGCTTACAGTTCAGGGACTGTTCTGCGGAGACCCATCCAGCTTTTGTATCCTTTGGAAATTATATAAACTGTAGTTTATGGGGGGGAGGATGTTGAGAATTTATTTGTTAGAAGACTATTTAAAAGAATAGTTACGAAAGTTAAGATTAATAAGTTAAAATGAATGTTATCATTTAATATACAACACTAAGATTAACAGTTCATGTTTCATATACATGTGTGGTTAAAAACATTCTATATGTAATTATGATTTGTGAATTGACTTCATTTCCCAAGAGGCATTGAGCAATGGAAAAGGCACGTGATGACGTGAAGTTTGTTGGTGATTTTGCAACAGTCTTCTTGTGAACGATTTGCTGAACAAGCACGCTATATTTCACTTTGTTTGTTTTTCATTAAACGTCTAAAACGAAGCAACGTCTCATCGTCATTCCTAGTCTATAAGACGATAAATGTACAACACACACACAGGTCTGTTAACTTAAGCAATATTTTTAATAAGGTAGTCTTATAATATTTTTCTCACTGACAAAGTAGGGTAGATTTAAATAAATACAAACGAAATTTAAATAAATAAAAACGAAATTTAAATAAATAAAAATGAAATTTAAATATAGAAAAACTAAATTTCTCCTATATTTCGCAGTAGATTAATTTAGATAATAACGGGTAAAAAGGATAAAACATTTTGTTTCTATTATTCTATTTTCCACAATGTCAAAGCAACCAGCTTAACCCAAAATACAAGCTCAGGCATGCACGTCTGTCCATACAAACTCCGCTGTTCTGCACTCTAGCCAGAGAATACTCCCGTTGCAGGAACACATTTAGTAGTCCAAGAAGAAGCAAATATATTTATTAAGTAGCTATAATGTTAAGTATTATATTTCACCAGATTTTATAGTGTTAAACATATTCAAGCGCGAATGAGAACCGTTTCGAGGGGGATGCCAGGTGTGAAGGAAAAAAAAAATAAAAATAAAAAAACGAATATTCGAATGTCACATTTTCAAATCGAATACCAACCCACCAAACGAATATTCGAATATTCGGGTCCAGCCCTATATTAAGTATAGCACAGCTGTTTAATGAGGCAACAACACAGGGCTCGACATTAAGCCTTTTCATGTGCTTGTCCTTCGGACAAGTAAATCTGTAATTCATTTGTCCGAGTAAAAAAGTTGCTTGTCCGGATTTTTTTTTTTTTTTTGTGTGTGTTAATTTATTCTGAAGCAATATTCTCATCAGTGTTCAATCAGCTTTGATATTTAAATCGGCATATTGTAATATCTGCACCTTTAAAGGGCATCTCCTCCCCCAATCTTATTAAATGTATGCTTCATCTTTCATTTTAAATTCCTAAATTTGATCAATAAATTCAATTATTTAGAATAATAAGACACTATAGGGCTGTTACCCTAGGTAGGGCTGATCAAATTAAATAATTTACACTAAAAAATTACAATTGCATAAAATAATGTTATGAAATTGATTTAAATATACAAATAAGAAACGTTGGACAGAATGATACTACTTTTAAACATAACACTAAACAGCCAGTAGGTGGTGGCAGGCGACCGTCATAATGAGTCATTGATTCATTCAATCAAACGATTCGTTCAAACGGTTGAATCATTCAAGTATGAGACAGATGTTTATGAATGGGTCATTGAATCTTTGACTCAACCGATTCGTTCAAATGCTGAATCAATCAGTAACGAAAACAGGTTGAGTGTTCCTGTGAGATGCGCCGTGGTTCTGCTGTGATTTTTGTTTGGAACTATTTTTCGCTGCTGAAACAGAACAAAAACAGGCAATATTGCATCTAAAATGTAGGCTAAGTGACTTAATTTTAACTGTTTATTGAACTGTTGTAGGAAATCAATGTCACACAATGTCGTGATGTATTCAGGAAAAATAATTGAGGTTGCTTATACGTTAAAAATATAAAAACTCCACATTTAGATTTTTTATAGGCAGTATGTTGTTAACTGAGTGTGTGTGTGCTGCGCTCATTTGTGTAGATTTCTCCTCGAGAGGCTGCGCGAGCGTCAACAGGGCAACTTTACCGTCAGTAATACATTATCCACAATTGATCGCAACTTACAATAAATGTAATAAAATCAGAATCATTCTCTCGGTTTAGTGATTCCCTAGTTATTTGTTTATTTTTGTTATTGATGTTCTAATCAGGCTACTTGTCCGGTTGGGCAAGTAAATTTCTCTTTTACTTGTCCCTTCAAAAAATCCACTTGTCCCGGACAAGCGGACAAGCGTTAATGTCGAGCCCTGCAACATATGATAGATAGGACAGAACAAAAAAGGCTATTAATAATCTTTCATTGCGCAAAAGTATTATGATATGATTATGAAAAACTCCAATACAGTGCAGCACACAGCGCTTATGCGCATCCCGAGCGCAGAATGATGCGCTTGAAGTAACACAGAGTCACAGCGCGCAGCGCGTCGAGTCCGCATTGAAAAGTTCAAAGCACAAAGGAAAGACATATCGATGCGTAGTGTATTATACAGTATCTATCTATGCAATAGTTTATTGAGCCTTTTCTTTTAACAGTTTTAAATTTCAGTTACTGTGCGCGTGAAGAAGAATTATAGACAGTGCTCTCCAGTGTTGCGATCTAACAGACACACGGTAGAAACGAACATGATTAAGGTACAGCAATACAGTCCAGCAAGATAAAGTCATTTTATGCGAAACCATAGAGCTTTATCTACAGATCAAGTATAATAATATTAACATTGAATCATCTTGGAGAGAGTTTCATCGTTGACTGTCGTAACCGAACGCGACGCGCTGTTTGAACGCTGAATGGAGAAGAATGACTGACAGCCGCAGCGGAGGGAACTACTTGTAAACCAATCAGGTAATGGTATTCCCTTACCTTCCCAGAGAAAGAAACTGGTGAGGCAAGCCCCTTTGCGCTAATATTTCCATGCACTCGCGCTACCTTCTGGCACGCGCACCTGTTCGCAGTTTACTGAATCTCTGGTACCCGCCCGGTCTGTTCTATTCTCGCTCAATTTAGGTGCGCCGCATTCTGATTGGTTCGGATAGCATACTGGGAGGTTGGAGCCGGGAGTGCGGAAAAAAATCGTGCTATGAAGCGATTTAGAAATCACGCATGCTCAAATCGAGATTTTATTACGATTTCGATTAATCACACAGCCCAAATTTTTGGGAACTGTAGTATGTAGTATGTCTACTACTATGAAACAAGGTATAATTTCATTAATTGCTAAACCGGATAAAGATCCACTGATCTTTGATAGAAAATTAGGAGACCAAACTCTCTTCTAACAATTAAATATAAATAAACTACTTTAGTATTTGCTAATAGATTATGGGAATCCAAGGTTTAAACAAAATTATGAGTGAATATCAAACAGGCTTTCTAAAGGTCGACATATAACTAATAATATTAGACTTGTGCTTGACCTGTTAGATTATGCTGAGAATGTAACTATTCTATTGATATTGATGATTTATGCTCTTTTTGTAAAGTGAGAAAGAGTTGTTGACTTAATTGTTTTTTGATTGTAAAATAATCCAAAGTTTTTGGATGGAATTGGCAGCATTTATCTTTAAAGGTGGAGTGTGTGATTTTTAGCGGCATCTAGTGGTGAGGTTACGAATTGCAACCAAAAGAAGTTACAGTGGCCGACAGGAAGTGATGTCATCGTCTGAGACAGCAGAGAGTAGCAGTTCAGCAAGGTTTCTTTACAAGGATAAATTAAGAAATTATGTTTACTTAATTATTCAGTAAAACTATATGTAATTGCGAATATTATTGTTACTTGTTCATCATTGTGTCAGTGTTTTATTCGCTGAACTAAGCTTGCTTCCTTGCACGAAGAGCAACATAGTAACGAAACGCGTTTGTTAGTGCTGGGCGGTATACCGGTTCATACCGAAAACCGGTGTATATTTTTGTTATGATATTCATTTTTAATATACCGCCATACTGATGTATTTAATTACACAACGTTCGGAACGAACGTTACGCAGCGCGACACTGTTTCAGATGGACCCTTTACAATGTTGCACTTCTAAGCAGCGACTGCGAGGCGAGGGTAAACAGCAGTGCTCTGGTGTTACGTTACAGGAAAGATGGATGCTGCAGAACTATGGCTTTATTTTCCTGTCAAATGTCGAGAGCGCATTATTGTAGCACGAAAGTACATTAATATAATGCCCGAGCGCGAATATAACGTGCCGCGCTCTCAGATACACGCTGCTCTTGTTAGAATAGGTCTATTTTCTCTGAGCTCGCTCAGAGAATCCTGCACTTAAAACGTGTTCAGTGCAATCGCAAATATCTCCTCTTCCCCAGCTAACAATTCTAGGTTATAAGAACGTTTTCATAACGTTCCCATTAAGTTATAAAAAAGTTATTTCTGAATGTTCTAGGAACATTCAAAACGTCCAGTTTTTTAGACGTTGTATTAATGTTATTTCTTGGTTATAAGAACTTTATTCAAAACGTTATTAGAACGTTCAATTCTCCTGTTATATAAACGTTGTATTAACGTTATTTCCTGGTTATAAGAATGTTATTAGAATGTTAAGAAATAACAATTTTAGGTTATACTGGGCGCTATTCTATTCTACAATATTCACTAATGACAGTAAAATAGACCATCCTAAGTCAATTTACTGCAGTAATTCCTCTCTCAACCACTAGAAAATGCTTTGAAAACCTGATTATGCATGAAAAAAATAAACGTCATAAACCGGAAAACAGGCATAATTTTTAAAAAACGCGATATAAATTTTTGGTCAAACCGCCCAGCACTAACGTTTGTCCGTTTAGGGCTACTGTAGAAACATGTCGGCACATTTCAATGTAAGGGAACCCGCGGTGTATGTAGACAGAAACTGCTCATTATAACGGTTCATTAAGTAAGGTCTTTATACACCACTGAAAACTTCTTTTTCAAGGTAGTGAGGAAACGCGCCCTGTAGCGCTGTGTGTTCGCTGTCGGCTACGCTAGAAACATGACCACACAATATGTCGACCTCCATAGAAGTGGGCGCCCGCGGTTATGGAGATATAAATGTCTCATTTTAAGGTAATAAAAACATAACGGTTCATTATGCAAGGTTATACACCACACCATATACATATTATACACCACTGAAAACATAGTTATGGATCTTATATTGCATTTCTGTCAATAGATCCTCAGAAATATTACACATTGCACCTTTAATGTAAAATAGTTTCAATCTTTACTAAATTAAAGGATACCATTGTATATCAGTAGGAGAACAATGTTAACAAAGGTCTTGAATCATTTTTTTAATTTATTTATACTGCTAGTAAAATTTTATATACATTAACAAAAATGTGTAAATTCATCAAGCACAGGACAGCTGCTGAAGGACCCTTAATGAGTTATTCTATTCAGTGCCTGATCAGAAAACAGGCGCATTCTTTTTTTTTTCTGTCGTCTTAACTATGCACCTGTTTGCATATGTATTCATGTTGCATTAAACCATTATTCAAACATAATACTTTATTATTAGTCATCCCTGGGAGAAAACTGAAGAAGAAATACCATTTTATTATTTTCCTTAATGCAACTATCTACCAACATTAAAAACTTTTTATTTTGTATTTATTTATAGGCCTACTGCTAGCAAAATTGTATACACATAAACAAAAATGTGTAAATTCATCCCTAAGGTTTAAGGTGTTTATAGTGGTATTTGATTGATATACCGTAATTCCTCAAATAAAAACCGGTATTCAAATAAACGCCGGGCCTCTGATAGTGGCCGGGGGCGTGGTCAACGCGGACAAATAAAGGCCGGTCTCAAATTAAGGCCGGGGAAAAATTAGTGTACACTCAAAGACGGACACGCTCAGCGCTTGTCATATATCACAACTATTCAGTGTTTTTAACCTCATGTTTATTTTAGGTTTCAGACATTTAAATAGATAAGATTTATAGCAAAACAATACATTTATAGTTTGTAAAATATACAATGGTGTCTATGGAAGCAGCAATAACAACCCATTCAAATATATTTGGCGACGTGTTTTATTCATATCAGATACACAGTGTAAGTAACTATAAAGTTTACTCTATTCTTCTCCCAGTTCACCGGCCACTTACTTTCATGTATTTCGGGAGAAACTGAAGAATTCACGTGCTGTGTAACGTAATAAATCCAACAGACAGGAATCTCTGAACTGCGGTGCCCATCTCACATTACAGATCAAGATAATTTATAAAGGGTTTTAAACGACAGAACAAACTCACTTACACGGATTTGAGTGTCAGAATAGAAGATAGTTGATGACATGGTAAGCAAGTTTGTTAATATTTAGAAATAAAAGCGCTACATTTGTCATACAGCGCTATTTTGGCTGTGGTGAACACGTGCCAAGCATGACGCGTCACCATGGAAACTTGGCTGGCGGGCGGGCGGGGATCGCGAATTAGAAATAAAGGCCTGCCTCTAATAAAAGCCTGCTTCAAATAAAAGCCGGCTACCATCTGCAGTTCAGGTAAATAAAGGCCCCGGTCTTTATTTGAGGAATTACGGTACGTCTTCTCTGAAACTGTGTAAGTCATTAACATGTTTAAAATGTTATGATATAATTTTCGGATTCCCTGTTACCAATTAATGCTGAATGTTTTATTGTACTATTTTAAGCGATGCTATATTCGCTACTTGATATGTCTTCAATAAAAAATAAATATACAAAAAGGCCAATTGGATGGAAAACAGGCTGGAGAAAGGAAATTTCACAATCCTTTTTTTTATTTTTTTATATACCGGATATTCACTTTGTCGATAACAAAACAGCGCAAAATGTGGGTGGAAACTTGGCTTATAACGTCTCTTTAATGACTGTTTCAGTTTAGGGATGGGACGATTACCGGTTTCACGATAAACCACGATAAAATGTCCTGGCGGTTAGTATTATCGTTTAAAATGTAATTATCATAAAAACCGTGTTTGATTATCGTGATTTTGAAAACTCGCGGTAAATCCTGTCCAGCCAGAATCAGTCTGACGCAGGCGCGCGCATGCAACGTCGTTTTTTGCGCGAGAAGACAAGGCGGAAGGCAGTGACGGCGCTCGGGAGATTTTTCAGCCATCCCACAGGACAAAATCGGAGGTGTGGTCGTATTTTGGCTATTACAAGAGTCCCGAGGGCAATTTAATCGAGGATGGGCACCCTGTCTGCAAATCTTGCAAGAGGAAAGTCGCTGCAAAAGGGGGAAACACGTCAAATCTGCTAAGTCATATGGCTACGTGACAACCACCCACTGAGCTAACTTTTACCTTAATACCACAACTAACTTGGGCAAATAATTAGACAAAAAATATTGATTGGAGATTAATTATTTCATTATCTCACTTGTAATTATTGCAAAGCTTCCGCGAAGAGAAAAGTTTTACAAGTGGATTTGAGCCAAGACGAACGAACATATTCAAAGGGTGACATTTAAGGGATAATGTATTGTATTCATTCATAGTAAACTTATTACACAGTTTTATTTTTTATTTTTACCACAGAAATAATTTCAGGGACATGAAATATTGACCTGTGATTAACTTAATGTTTTTAAATCTTACCGGTTTATAAATCCATTAGCCTATACAAGTTACAGTGTCCAAAACAATCGTCAAGAAAATGTGATCACTACAACAATATTAAAGTAGTATTAATACTAAATTACTCTGATTTAATTTTCAATACAATCAAAACTGAGACGCAAGACATACACATTTGAATGAAACCAGAGATCGCGTCCACGGTGTGCTGTGTTATAATGCGTTGCTATTGACAACAGTCATTATAAGTATTCCAGTAGTTTAGTCACCCTGACCCAACTAATATATTTTGTTCATTTAAAGAGTGTGTGTGTGTATCTGTGTGTCTGTGTCTGTGTGTGTGTGTGTGTGTGTGTGAGAGAGAGAGAGAGAGAGAGAGAGAGAGAGAGAAAGAAAGAAAGTGATTTATTATTTATTAATAATTATAATATTCAGTCACCATAAGTGAGTGAATATTATTATCATTACTAATGATAGGATTTAATGACGGGTTCATTAAAACCTGCACTAGGAAAACTTATACCTCTCACTCCCAGGGCTCCATGTTAATGTTAATATAATGTTTATGCTTAAAAAAGTGCATATAGCTGCTAATTGTATTTTTGGTTTGTTGATTTTCAAATATTAAACTTGTTGAAATGTTTTCAGTGTGAGCATCAGTTCTTTTTGAACATTTCCATCTCATTTTAACAAAACCGTGATAATATTGATAATCGTGATAACTTTGGTCACTATAATCGTGATATGAAATTTTCATACCGTCCCATCCCTATTTCAGTTTTTGATAAATCATCAGAGATTAATATCCAAATAATCCCGTTATATTTATTTTAAACTGTTACTTTCGATATCCAATCCTTTTAATGGGCAAGTTTGTGTTCTTAAGTTCAATAGAAATGTTTCATATGGTCTTATAAAGACAGATATAATAACATGACACGATATTAAATAAAGACTGACTGAACTTACCGTGACATATGATCGTTTATGAGGGTTTTTAACGTTCCGCGTCTTTCCGGTTCTGGCGGGAAAGTTTGAAAAAGCAGAACGTCATCAGGCGCTCGAGAGCTGAGCAGCAGCTGAAGGACCCTTAATGTGCTACTCTATTCAGTGCCTGATCAGAAAACATGCGCATTCATTTTTTAATGCATTAAAAACATTCTGTCGCCTTAACTATGCAGATTATTTTGTGTAACTATGCACCTGTTTGCATATGTATTATGCTGCATTAAAACATTATTCAAACATAATACTTTATTATTAGTCATCCCTGGGAGAAAACTGGGGGAAAAAATACCATTTTATACTTTTCCTTAATGCAACATTAAAATGTCACACACTTGTTTTTAAATACTTTCACACATGCCAGCAAGACGAAACTTAGTTTATTTACTAGTTGACATATCAACACTATAGAGAAAAACATTGCGCCAAAATTCTGAAATTTTTTGATGATATCACTGAACATTTAACCATAGCAAAAGCCAATTTATTACTGAAGTTAATTTTTCATCTCTATTTTTGGCGTTTATTTTAAATAAGACAAATCTGATATTATTTTAATGTTATATCTGTTATTGAACAGTTGATATGGTTGTTTAATGCTGATCTAACAGCAGAAACACTCGCCGGGTTTAAACCCCAGTTGCTCAGGCGGGGCATGTTGTCACACCGCGTTACAATGCGCCCCTATTAGAACTATGATATTATATTCTACACTTTTATGAACTGTATTGAGAAACCATGAGAAAAAAGTGAATAAAGACTCAGAGATAATGTTCAGAAATTATTAATTATGATGTTTTGAACTATGCTGTATAGCTGTGTTTTGCGTTGTGTTCATTGTCAAATTCAAATTACTTTATTTTTAATTATTAAAAAATGCCATTATTTTATTTGAAAAAGTTAATTGTATTTTATTGACACAATATTTTAGTTTGTTTTTCATATTTTTGTATTAGATCAGATCATTTTAATCTGCCATATGGTCATGTTACAATGTACTCCACCTATGGGGCATGTTGTCACATTCCACTTCCACTTTTTCAGGATAAAAAATATATATACACTGTATTAATAAAACAAAACCACACAATTGTACTAGACATGAGGGAAATTAATGTGGGGAAAAATAAATACTCTGAACCCAAAGTGGATTTACACACACTGAGAAAGTCAAAAAGTGTCCCGCTCTCCCCTTTATTCTCTTCACAGTCTTGCTTTAACTAAAACAATGGAAACAAATGATTACAACAGCCATGATTTACTAAAATGAATAAAGAGCTTGTATCCTCCTATAGTTTGACTGCAGGGGCCGATAGGGGGCGCTAACTGGCTCAGAGGGGCAGTAGATGTGCTGTGGTGGGGCTGTTCACTGAAAGATGACACACTAATTATTGACACTAATTATTTAGAATTATTAATTCTTACTAATTACTAAGAATGTATTAACAGGATAAACATGATGGATAATCTGAAAGGAGTCTTGTTAGTAATTAAGCATCTATTCTGAATATTTAAAAAGAGCAGTGGCGTCTGCTGATTGGCTGATCTTTATTTCCTCTTCTCCAATGAGAATCCCTTTCAAGCACTTTGATTAATATAATGTGATCCGGAGGAAAATATTGAATCTGGACAACAAACCAAAACTAAACTTCAGTGAGCAGTTTCTGTTCACACAACGTGTCCTGATCGCATCATATATATATATAAATCACTGAAAACTAATGTTCACAGACAACGAAACATAAAAATATGTTCCACTGGGTCAAATGCCTTGTAGAAGTGTAAAAAAAGATAAAACTTTGCTCTGAAATCAGATCAGAATATAAGATGCCTAAAATTAATCTGACATTATTATGTATTCTCTTTAAATGCATTTCTTCATCACTGCACTTCTCTGCTTTGGTCTTGATCTTCAAGTCTTTTCCCTCTGAACAAACACACGTATTTGATTCATCAGGAATGACATCAGATCATTCTGTCAAACTATTAGTTCAGTTGATTCAGTGTTTGGAGAAGCTCAGTTTCTGCTGATGTGGCGTTTGAGACGATTCTTATGAGTCTGAAATATGCTCTTCTAATCGATTCAGCTTTATCCAGAAATTACATCATGTGACATTCAATGTTGTGAATTTCCCCTCGGATTCTGTGTCATTAATGTTTCATCAGAGATTGGTTTCCATCTTCTTGTGTTGTCTTGTTCCTGCAGAGAATTAAAGCTGGAAGAATCATTTGAAAAGTGTTTTACATTAAATGGTTTTGTTCATAGTCAATTATACGGCCCTGTATCGTGTGTTAAACAGGACAGTCCAGTGTGCGCTCATATAGAAGATATAAATCTCAGTAATCGCACATTACCAGAGCTTTACTCTTATTATTATAGTCTCATTACTACCACATATGTTTATAAGGTCATGAAAGTCAGTTGTCTGAAGTAAAAGCACAGAGTTTGTGATAAAGTTTCCCTCAGAAAAGCTCCTGTCAGATGTAACGCTTCTCATCCGACAGCACTCAAATCACAGACGGACACGGAGAACTGCGTTTCATGCGTTGTTTACTGTAACACAACAAGGAGAAACATCTATCCTCTGGCAGTGACAGTGGGCATTTACACATATACATGCATCTAAAAGAGCAAACAGAAATGAGAGATTCACCGTGTTTGAATGGAAAAGATGGAGTCAGCCGAGCAACGCACATGTTGAGCAACTGCACCTAAACTTCACAAAGTTACTCACAATCAACATCAACACACATATTCTTACATAACATCCACAAACTTTAATCTTAATATTATTCGTGAAATTAATACTATACCGCATAACTAAAATACATAAGACCCTTATTCATCGTCTGGTGTCGTTTAAAGCCCTTTGAAGCTGCTCTGAAACGCTCATTTGGACTTTGAACCGTCTGGTTCCCATTGAAGTCCATTATATGGAGAAAAATCCTGGAATGTTTTCATCAAAAACCTTAATTTCTTTTCGACTGAAGAAAGAAAGACATGGACATCTTGGATGACATGGGGGTGAGTAAATTATCAGCAAAAGTTTTTTAAAAAGTGAACTAATCCTTTAATAGCGGGTCCTTCTTCACAACGACCCAACATGAAGAGTGAGTTATGCCGTTTTTCTGTTACACATTCAACCATTACACTTCAAACTTTTCAAACTATTACACTTAAAACTCTGCATTTCACCGCACAGTCATATATACACAGTTATTTTGTGTATGTCTCTAAACAACTGTAATAAGTAAATGAATTACAGTTGATAAGTAGTAATTTTAAGTGAACGGTGAGATGATTCATGCCTTTCTTTTTTATTCTGTCCACAACAATACTTCGACACCAGTGTTTTAGGCGTCTGTCTTTTTGGTTTGATCCAGAAAACAAATGTTGTGTTTTATGTCTTAATATTTTGTTCTCCTTGTTCAATATTCAATATTCAATATATAAATGTCAATATTTAGCTAGAAAATGCGAGTGAACTGTTTATTACTGTGATAATGTACAGTTATCCGTGAAACAAGCTCAGTCACATCAGAGCTGATTCTAGTGTATATGGAAGTGATTGTCCCGCATGTTTAACAGTGCTGGTGTTCTGGGCCTCATCAAAGTTCACACAGTCACAACGCTTTCATTGCAGTGCATTTCATTGTTTAAAGTTTCATTGTAGCATGTTACAGTTCCCAGACATTTATTTTATTGTATTTTCATGCTATTTTGATTTTGTTTGCACTTTTCCTGAAACAAACTGTTAACCGTGTGATTGTACTGATGTGTGTGTACAGATGTGTGTGTGTGTGTTCCTTACACTTTGCAAAACAACTGTTTCCTAGAATCTGCTGTAATGTTAGTGAGCTGGAGGTGTTCTCGGCTTCTCGTTGTTCAGATAAGACAGCGCTCCCATGAGTTTTGGGCTGGTATGTGGATATAGAGCACAAGGAACTCTTAAATATTTGGTTTTAATAAAACATCTATGTAGTGTTTTTAAAAACACCATAAAACAAAGGTATGAAGACATCTTTCTATCAGAGATCTTCACAATCTATGGTGTAAAACAAAATACAGCGCATCAGTGTACACCGATTTACCAGCAAATTACTTCTATCACTCTTCTAGTAAGTGTGTGTTTTATGACCACTGAAGGCGTCACACACACAGCATTACATCCTCTGATGTTTCACACCTACAGCCCAGACTCCTGAATTTGGTATTTAAATAAGATTTAGGATAGTAATAAATAATAAAAAACACATTCTACAAGTGATACAATGGCTACTCCACAAACTCCTGAAACATCCAGAGTAATGTGTGTGTAACACCGACAAGAACAGCAACAGCCAAACAGGACTGAACAGTTAACAAGCAGACGAAGACCTTCACGATCCACGCCAGGAAATTAGTCTGACAAACTTTCTACATGAAGATGAAGAGTTTGTGAAACTACACTTTCTGGTGATCGTGTAAGAAGATTTGTGTTTGACAGGGGGTTACACACACACACACACACACACACACACACACCTGTGTGTGTTTGCAGAGGAATATAATCACATGATAAAAAGAGCTGGATTCTATTTGCCACAACTATCCTTTTTTAGTAAAATTATACATTTCATAGTTTATGGCTAATCTTTAGTAAAAAAAAAATAATATCATAAAAATGTATATAATATATGAAATACACAGACAAAAAATTCATATAAATCTTGCTATAAATTTGCTTTGACACTG
>JAVALU010001698.1:0-2500 GCA_030770095.1 Gila robusta
TCGACAGCGCCCCCTGGAACGGGTCCGAAAAACATGGTCCATAACTCAAACACGCTTGCATGTAATAATATGAAACTCGGTACACATGTAGATCTCCTCGTTTCATATATACTTCAGCACTCTTACTTTTACCCCAGCCCAACAGAAGTGGCTATTTAGGGTTGTTTGGAAAACACACGCAATGGAATGTGAAATACTCCTCCTAGAGAATTCAAACAAACGGCACGAAACTCGGTCAGCATGAAGTCAAGACATTGAGGATGAAAGTTGCGAGGGATTTTTGATATCTCGAACGGTTTGGGCCGTGCGAGGAAACGAAATTATGGCGAGAAACTGAAACAGGAAGTGTGGTATAACTTCAGCATACATTAACTGATCTGATGAAACTTCAGCAGTGTGTTCGCTGTAAGAGGCCGATCACATGGATGTGACTATTGTGAGTCAAAGTCATAGCGCCACCAACTGGCAGCAGAAGTGTGTCACTTTCAAAATGCTTTGAAATCACCCTCTTATTTTTACCCGATTTGCTTCAAACTTCATCTGTATAATGTAAACACACGCCAGATGTAGACCTGTGAAAGGATTATTTATATCTAAGATAATGTTGCCATGGCAACGCATCAAACTTAATATCTTGTTTGATGCTTTTGAGACTCTTAGCATGCTTGAAATGCATGAAAACTCGATAGACACATCACATTTATTAGCCAGTAGACATGTGCAAAGTTTCAGAAACGGGCGTGGTGCAGGGGCTCAGTAGCGCCCCCTTTGACAAAAGTGGGGGGTTAGTTTTATCTACAGTAACAAAACTCGGTATGTATATTGTACTCTTCAAGCCGGACAACTTTCTAATTTAAAGTCATTAGCTCAGACCAACAGGAAGTCAGATATTTTGGTTTGAATGTGGATGTTTTGGAGAATTTTCTCTTCCTCTCTCTCTGACCCTACGTCTCTCCGTGTGTTTGAGGGGAGGGGGATTTGTCTGCTGAGTGAGAATGCTTTTATTTTGTTTTTCAAGGTTTTGGGGCCCTTAACGTGCTTGAAAACTCTTGAAACTTTGCACACAGGTCAGAACCCGCGGCCATCAGGGCCGGGCTGAAGCTGGTACCCGGGCGTGGCAGGGGGCTCGACAGCGCCCCCTGGAATGCGATTCGAACACTTGTCCATATATCAAACATGCTTGCATGTAATAATATGAAACTCGGTACATATTTAGATCTCATCGGGCCGAACAACTTTCGTGCTCTAAGTTTAACGACAGCTCAACAGGAAGTCAGCTATTATGGGTTGTTTGGAAAATGCATGCTTTTATTTTTTATATACTTCTCCTAGAAAATTAATCCAAACACCACGAAACTCGTCAGCATGAAGTCAAGACATTGAGGATGATAAATTGCCAGCGGATTTTTGATATCTCGAACGGTTTGGCCGTGGCGAGAAATGAATTTATGACTAAAAAAGGACACATAAAGTGTGTTATAACTTAGTTAGTTTTACCTACAGTTACAAAACTTGGCGTGTATATTGTTCTCTTCAAGCCGAACAACTTTCTAATTTACAGTTATTAGCTCCGACCAACAGAAAGTCAGATATTGTGGTTTGAATGTGGATTCTGAGAATTTCTCTCCCCTCTCTCTGACAGAGAGAGTGTTCCCTGCCATCTCTCTGGTGTGTGTGTTGTGTGTGTGTGGCTGTGAGGAGGTGAGAAGGAGGGGGGGGGGGAGTCTCTTCGGTGATATTAACATAAGATGACTGAGGATGTTGTGTTTTATTGCGAGTGTACACAAATATAAGTAAACAGTTTGCAGTCTGAATGATGTCCTGTATGAAAAAAATGACGGAGTATGTTTTCCACTGTCACACACACACACAGTTCGATCGCGCCCCGCGCCTCTCTCTCTCACACACGCGCGCACACACACACACACACACACACCACAGTTCGATCGCGCCCCGCGCCTCTCTCTCTCCAACACACACACACACCACAGTTTGATGGCGCGCGCCTCTCTCTTAAGCTGGAGTGTGTGTTGCGCGAGAGAGAGGCGCGCTGCGCGATCGAACTGGTGTGTTGTGTGTGTGTGGTGTGTAGAGAAGAAGAGAGAGAAAGAGAGAAGAGGCGCGGGTGCGATCGAACTGTGTGTGTGAGAGAGAGAGGAGAAGAGAGAAGAGAGAGGCGCAGAAATCATTTTATACGGAAATCAATTATTTATAATTCAGATGAGAATAAAGTTAGTGTTAATTAAAATTAAGGAACATTTAGTTTTTCTGTCTGAATATCATTAAAACAGAAAAGGCAGAGACAACATAATGATAAATAATCTTAAGATATAATATTGTATGCTATGTGTTGTGAATACACCCATGTTAAACATTAAAATTTACTTCCATTGCATATCATAGACACCATAAGTGTAAAATATAATTACATTAATAAACCTGTACATAGACCTCCAGATAAATACTGGCTTCTATATTTACACATTTAAGTGCTGCAAAA